>AWOL01S0068647.1:0-18370 GCA_000715115.1 Nicotiana otophora
GATCATTAAATGCTCAATATTGTTTTCGCAACGTATTTCCTAGTAGATTACTAATAGAGATCGAGTACTGGAACTCCTTCAAATAGTGACCCAATACGTTATATATGGAAGTGAAAGAGATATATATATATATCTCTTTCACTTCCATATATAACGTATTGGGTCACTATTTGAAGGAGTTCCAGTACTCGATCTCTATTAGTAATCTACTAGGAAATACGTTGCGAAAACAATATTGAGCATTTAATGATCTATTCGGAAAGAATATGTATGAGAAAAGTCATCTAAACATCAAACAAGAATCAAGACAGTAGTATTTATCACAGTCTTTACTTCGTTACCTAATGCTGAAATTTGGTGTATGCATATTTTTTACAGGGATCTACTCGCTTATGGATTAAGCTGTTGTTTGAATTTTGAAGCTGCATAAATTCAAGCATTGTTTGTCATTAGTCGCAGGCCAAACATTTCTGTGTAGTCTGCTCACTTATGAATTAATCATTTTGAAATATGTATTCTAGACTCACTTTGAATATAGACTGGAATTTTATCATTTCAAAATTAATCATTGACTTTTCCTTTGCAGTTGTGGGCGGAAGAAAGACATGTATTCTGGACTCATCTGTAATGTAGTCTGCTTTGAGATATAATGGACTCATTTATTGGATTCTATAGACTGGAATGTAGTCTGCTGAGCATATGAATTTTATTTTGAGTCACATCGGTCAGCAAACAATTAATGCACGCAATATAGATTGAATTAGGCCGATAACCGCCCGATAAGAGCTAAACCGATACCAATCCGCCCGATATCTTATCGGGTGGCTAGCGGATTAATACATTTAAAAGCCGATAAGCGATAAGCCAAACCGTTAAGAGTAAATAATCGCCAAATCCGCCCGATAAGCAGCCCTAGCGAACAAGTACAAGTGTCTATGGGGCCATTATGCCTTTCAAAAAGTTAATAAAGCAATGCTTGAACACTGGATTAGATGCGGTGATCCTCAAAATCCAAATCCCAACAATAGCTTTTGAGATCGAGGAAGCATGAAATTACAGCTAAAGAACCAAAACTCTAAGAAATGGCCTGAAGCTAAAAGATGACTTAAAAGAAGGTTATAAAAGAACTTGGACACAAAATACTCTTAAGCTATTTAACTCCTAAGTTCACATTTTGCTGTATTTATCAAATCTTCCTGTGAACCAATTAGTGTCACGTCTAAATGTGCGTTGGTTCAACTATGACTGGATTTTGTCGGCATCAATTGTATTTTTAATGTCAAATGGAGAAATCCAGCCATGGTCAAAGATATCCTCCTGAACTAGAATTGGCTCGCAGAAAGCACGGCAGTTGATAACGTTTCAGCTATATGCTGATTGACATGGAGGGAGAGAAACTGAAATATTTGAGTGAATGAAGTCAGTTTATACCAGCTTAAAACTAGCTTCTCTTGTTGGGTTGACGGGCTCTAAACAGAGTCAGTGACAAATTTAGTACATCTTTTTACATGCTAAGGGCTACTTGTATATCCTTCTATATGTGGCATCAAGCTTATTCAATTAAAGGTGTTTTTGTTAATAACACGTGTATATCCTTGTATATGTGGTACTAAACTTATTTAATACCGATTTCATCTTACCCATTCAAAAAAGAAAATGCTTATATCAATGACACTTCACCATTTGAAATGAAATTGATTTATCACCACCATCTCAAAAGAAATCAACTTACTTTTATAAGTGATTCCAAATTTGACTCGATTTGTTAGAACTTCAGTACATCAACAATGTTATTGAGTAGGTGTGTCAAGTGGCTGCCTGTGCTATACTTGGGTGGGGTTAAAATAGGTTGAATCAATAAACAGGTTGGGTCATAACCCGGCCGCAGTTTGCTTAGGTCAAAAGATGGGAAGGTCAATTTGCCTAAACATAGATCATAACCCAACCCACCCAACTCAAAATCATTTTTCATTAATTTATTTCTTCTTTTATAATTTATTTAATTACCAAACCAAACTAATAAAGGTTGTTTCTTTTATTTACTTTGACTATATCAAACAGATCAAACCCAAAATAACTTATTTTTCTTTGATATTTTTTATGGATCGATTTGTTATTAGAGCTAAAAGATCAATAGGAAGTTAACATAAGCAGAAGACCGAAAAGCATTTGAAGAGTATAAGAGAGCTAAGAGCGAAGCTACAAATACTATTAGTAAAGCTCGAGAGGCAGCCCTAAATGGCTTGTACCAAAAACTAGGGACATGAGAAAGGGAGAAAGAAATGTTTAAAATAGTAAGATTGAGAGAGAAGAGGAGTAAGGATTTAAACCGGCTGAAGTGTATCAAGGACGATGCCCAACTAGTGTTGACAGGAGATAATCAGATCAAGGAGAAATTGATTAAGCTATTTTTATCAATTCTTCAACTCGAACAATGAGAATTACAAATCTCCATACATCTTACCCTTTAGCTACACTCTTAGAATTAGGCCATCAAAAGGTAAAGGATGCCATGAAAAAAAATGAACATTAGAAAGTCTGTGGTCCAATCAGTATCCCTATAGAGGGTTGGAAATATCTTGGAGAGGTTGGAGTAGGATGGATTACCAAGTTATTTAATGCTATACCAAGCTATCCCTCTACATTTTTTTAGAGAAGGGTAGAGGCCTCAAGCACAACTTATCATCCCAGATCTAATATAAAGCCTTCATTTTATTTTTGCAACATCCATAACATGGAAGGCTAAGAGCAACCTTTTTAGACACCGATAGAAAAGTGGTACCTGACACGTCTAAGATACTCAAGCCCATCTTCAGGAGGACCAGAATCAAAGTCAGGCTCTCCTGTAACTATAAAGGCAGGTCTTTGGATGCTACTATAATCATCATTGCTATCATCACGTTCTTCATACACATTGCTTTCTCCCTCATAAGAGATGCCATCATCCCTACTACGAGGAAATGCCGAAGGAGAATTTCTAGCATCTATATTTCCTTCTTGGTCATCCAGGTGCCATGAATGGTCATTACCTGAAAGGCATAAATGATTACTCACATACACTCAGCAACTTCTAATACAGATGTCTGAGCAAATCCATAAAATCAACTAATATATCATCCTCAAGCAAATTACACATTGAGATGTTTATTCACTTGAAATGCAAATGAAATTTATCAATTCAGTCACTTAACAACTGCTAGTAGACCACACAATTACATCAGCAATCCATTTTCCAGTGTACTACATTCTATTACATGAACAATACACGTAAACACATCATCTCTCTATCTAGCACTATATCAGTGTTTCATTTACAAGAGCTATCTATCTTCAATCAGATTCATCACTGTGGTAAATATGGGCAAACAAGAAATCAATGCTCATCCCAGACACTTTTCTGTACAGCAGAGGTATTGGAAAATGGTTAGAAATGCTCTTCCTGACAACCCTTTATCTCGAACTAGGTACAATAGTAAAGACCTAACGGCTAGGTAAACACAAAGTGTTTTGCAGATTCATATATGTCATGCATCTCTGTGTATAAACTTTCATATGTTTTCCTCGTTCTTTTGCAGCCAAAACACCTGTGCCAACAGAAATTTGGAAAATCATCAAATTGACACAACCACAACAGAATGAGTAGAGAAGCAAACAATACATAAAGGCAAGAAATAGAGTAAAAACTTTGACATGAAATGTGTAGCTTGTCAAAATGTCAAGAGATAATCTACAATATAACCCAAGTTACATCTAAACTTGCATTTGCATGAAAATGGGGAAGGTCAATGACAGGGGTCCACTGTTGGAAGTTGGAACACAATTCTCCACTGCAATAGCTGTGTCTCTCCCCCCCCCCCCCCCCCTTTGGTGAAAGAAGCACTCTTTGAATCCTCTTTTACCCAAAGTGTTAAACAAATTTAACAAAAAAATAAACTTTATGTAAAAAGAGGCATTTGAAATTTTACTTTTTATTCTTTGGAGTTCTTAGATATATCCAGTAATAGTGCCAGCAAGGAATGGTAGAAAAGATAAAACCCTGACCTTAAACGATAAGCAACTAGCAATCTCAAAAGGTGAAGATCAAACAATTTCTGAAACTAATATTCGGTTTGGACACAGGCTTATATGTTTAGCAGACAGAGAGAGTGAGACGTCATTTCTGATAAGCGACCAAGTATATGTGTGTGCAGATATATTATATGTATATGTATAAAGAAGTCAAGCCTCAACTACGAAAACGAAAAAAGGAAGGGTGAAAAATAAAAACAAAACATTTTGTTTTTTCTAAATAAATAAGCAAAGTTTCACTGATGAAAACCAGCATTAAGAAAATGCTGGTGCAAAATACAGCCAAGGATTTACATGAATTGCAGTTTGCTGATGAAATCAAGCATGGCTTCAACTTCATTCACAATTGCCATCTTGCACCAAAAAGCTACCCAAATTTTTTTTGATGAAGTAACGTATTGTATTAAAGGCATCAAGAAGATGCAAAAGGTTACAATAGAAAACTTGGTTAACTCCTTAGGACAAAAAACTATTCTAGAGCCTTGAGTTAACCAAGAGCAAAAAGCAATGGTTACTAGACCCTTGAGAGAGAACTAATGAAGTCTAAGAGGGGAATAATATCATTTACAGGGGAAAGGTTACTCCAACTAAATAGACTCATTAGACATTTAGACTTCAGATGACCATTGGAAGTTGAAATGCCATCAAAACATCTACGATTCCTCTTTGTCCATAAACACCAAAGAAATACATGTTGGGATCATTTGCCAGGTCTTCTAGATGGATCTATCAACTTCCCATAGGCTCCAACTAAGTACTGCATCCCTTATGTTCTGTGGAACTGTCCAGCTGATACCAAAGAGTGCAAGGAACATGTTCCAAAGAACTGATGCCACTGTACAGTGTAGTAACAGGTGGTTAACCGACTCAGAGTTGAGCTTGCACATGTGGCACCTATTTGCCAACTGAAAATTCCGCCTACAAAGGTTATCCTGGGTCAGAATAGCTTCATAGAGGGCTGTCGAGGAGAAGCACTTGACTTTTGTGGGCAGTTTTGTCTTCCATATTAGCTTCCATGGCCAAAGGTCGATCATATCATTGGATGCACTTAGATTGATATATCCTGCCTTCACAGTGTAGATACCTTTTCCAGAGTTGCCCCACCTTAAGCTGTCTGAGACTTGAGGATTCCCTATGGCATTTTCAAGAGTTCTGTATAGGTCAAATAACTGATTTAGTTCCCAATCTTGCATATTTCTTCTGAAGTGAAGATCCCATGTGTTCCCTGCTCTATTTTGGGCTATAGAAGAGTTAGGGTCAGAAGCAATCTGGTAGAGGCCAGGATGGGAATCTTTCAGGGGTTGATTGTTGAGCCATCTGTCCTTCCAGAATTTAATGTTGTTGCCATTACCAACCTTGTAGGATACTTCTTGGAAGAATGCCTCTTTCAGATTGTTGATATGCTTCCACGGGCCAACTCCATGTGGGGCTCTGTTTTGCTTGGTGCACCACCTGTCTTGCACCCCATATTTGGCATTAACTACCTCTTTCCATATGCTTGTTGTTTCTTGAGCATACATCCACCACCATTTCATGAGCAGACTCTTGCTGTGCTTGGTCAAATCTCTGATTCCCAAACCTCCTTGGTTTTTTGGCATGATCACTTTTGGCCACTTCACTAGATGGAATTTATGGCCTTCACTGTTTCCTTCCCATAGGAATGTTCTCCTAATTTTGTCCAGTTGTTTCTGCACCTTACTTGGCATAGGGAAGAGGGACATAATGTAGGTGGGGATACTGTCTATAACACTGCTGATTAGAGTCAGTCTCCCACCCATAGACAGATACTGCATTTTCCATGTTGCCAATTTTTTCTCCACTCTCTCTATTACTCCATTCCAGATCTCTGTTGCCTTGTACTTTGCTCCTAGAGGGAGGCTTAAGTAAGTTGTAGGAAGGGAGCCTATATTACAGCCCATTAAGTTAGCCAGCTCCTCCAAATTAGGAACTTCATTCACTGGGTAGATCATGCTCTTCAACATATTAATGTGCAGCCCTGAGATTGCTTCGAATAGAAGTAGTGTCAAGTTTAAGAACTGCACCTGAGATCTCTCTGCCCCACAAAAGATTAAGGTATCATCTGCGTAGAGTAAGTGAGTAACTGTGACTGAGGTATCTGCATTGTTTCCCACCCTGAACCCTTCGATCCACTGCATTTGTTTTGCCTTATCTAGCATTTTACTCGGACCCTCGATGGCTAGGATGAATAAGAAGGGTGACAGAGGGTCACCTTGTCTTATTCCTTTTTGAGGGAAGAAAAAGCCCACCGGAGATCTATTCACTAGAACTGAATACTTGACTGTAGTGAGGTTGTATTTTATCCATCTGACCCATCTTTCCCCAAACCCCATAGCTTTCAACATTGAAAATAGGTATGACCAGTTAACTTTGTCAAAAGCCTTCTCAACATCTAGCTTGCAAAGAATTCCAGGAATCCCTCTTTTCAGTCTAACATCCAGCATTTCATTGGCCACAAGTGAGGCATCTGTGATCTGCCTATTCTTCAGGAATGCACTTTGCTCTCCAGAAACCAGCTTCCAAATTACTGTCTTCAGTCTCTCAGCTAGAGTTTTGGCAACAATTTTGTAGATACTTCCAATGAGACTGATAGGTCTAAAATCTTTGAGTTCTATTGCTCCTTTCTTTTTGGGGATAAGAGCAATGAAAGAGGCATTGCATGACCTAACCATGAAGCAGTGTTGATGGAAGTATGAAAGAGCCCCCATAATGTCAGATTTGATGAATGACCAGGTTTTTTGGAAGAAAGCCATGGTGAATCCATCAGGACCTGGGCTTTTATCTGGTGCACAAGAATTTATTGCTTCCAGCACTTCTTCCTCCTCAAAGGGTCTTTCAAGCCATACTTTTTCAGCTGGTGATATGCTGGCCAAGCCTTCCAAGGTCACAGAAGGCCTTCATTGCTCATTCTCAGTGTACAAGTCTTGATAGAATCTTAAGATTTCATCTTTTGATTTCATCACTGTCTTCAGTTAGTTCAGCCCCAATCAATAACTTGTCAATACAATTGTTTCTCCTATGAGAGTTGGCCATTTTTTGAAAATATTTTGTGTTCCTGTCTCCTTCTTTGAGCCACAAGCACCTAGATTTTTGTCTCCATGACACCTCTTCCACCTTTGACAGCTTTTTCAACTCGAGCTTTAAATGCATTGATAGTTCCTTTTCAGTCTGAGTCAAGAGTCTATTTTCTGTTGTTTGTTCCAGCATAGTTAGCTCTTCCAGAAGCTTGGTTCTTTGAGCTTCCAACTGACCAAAGGTTGTTCTGTTCCAATCTGTGGTGTCTTTTTCCAGTCTCTTCAGTTTTTGCACCAGTATGAAGTCTGGACTGCCCCTAATTGAGTAACTGTTCCACCATTCCTCAATTTTGTTCATGAAACCTTCAACTTGAAACCACATGTTTTCAAATTTGAAGTAGGAAGGATTTGCTTGCCAATCACCACATTCCAATAGGAGAGGCCTATGGTCTGATTCAACTCTTGGAAGGGCCAACTGCTTGATTGCTTTAAAGTTGTCATTCCATTCTGGTGAAATTAAAAACCTATCAATTCTGGATGCTTACAGGGAGTCCTCCCCCCTAAACCAAGTGTAATTGGCTCCTTGAAGGGGCAGATCTATGATGCCTAGATCTTGAATGATGTCTGAGAAAGATTTCATTGCCCTGGACCTTCTGACGCAGTTGTATCTTTCGCTTTCATATCTGCAAACATTGAAGTCTCCTCCAATGACCCATTGATCCTCCCAAATGCCTCTGATAGCTGCAAGTTCATGCCAGAAGTTCTCCCTCTCTATGTTGTCATGAGGACCATAAACCCCTGTGAAACACCACTTGAAATCATCTTGTAAGCTTTCAAGCATACATGAAATTGTGTAGTGACCTTGATGTACCCCCATGTTGGACCATTGCCTTTTATCCCAAAGCACAATGACTCCACCACTTCTCCCAATTGAGTTCAGAGCTGCCCAATCGACCCATCTATTTCCCCAGACTTGTCTGATCAAGAGGGGTGACCAGTCTTGGATCTTTGTTTCTTGAAGACATACTATATCAGCTTTCCATTTGTGAATTAGTGACTTTATTGTACTCCTTTTTTCTGCTTCATTGAGACCGCGCACATTCCAACTAAGAATTTTGATCTTCATCCAGAGAAGGCTTTGTAATGCCTGCCCCTGACCCCTTCATTCATTCCATCCGAATTCATTCCCCATTTCAGTCTTTCTAGCTCCAATGTTTGCTTTTTCTTACCCTTCGCACTTGCCTTGATTAAGGATTTCTGCTTCTTGATTTGCTCCTGTCTTTTTTGTTCCATGCGCAGGACCATACTAAGGATCTCATGCTCAAACCCCGAAAAATGAATACCAAATGCCTTGCATGCTTTTACCATCACTGATTTGGTCCATCTTGAAGTTTCGATGACTGCTGGAGAGCTGATAGGTTGCGTACTCGAGGAGCCCAAATCATACCAAGGGAGAGAGAGAGTGTCACAAGAGGAGGCATCAGCTTCAGAACTACTCACTGGTTCAAAATGCTTTAAAGATGGCTGGAATGGGATGATTGACTTCATCTGGTCTGCCTCATCGTCTGCTTCTGATGTTAAGTCACAGGTGAAGTCGCTGGCCAAATGAACAAATCGAAGCCCTTCTATGGCTTCTATTTCAGCAGCAATTGGGTCAAAGTGATTGGCAAGAGAAATTGGGCTGTTTTTATTAACACATGGGTCCAATAGAGGCCCAATTGCTCGCCACTTCACTGAAGCCCCTTTTGGTTTTAATTTGGATTTTGGGCCTTTTTGTAATAGACTTTGTCCATTTTTTGGCCCAATCTTTTGGCAACCTCTTTGCCTGACTTGTAATTTGTAATTTGGGCTGGTCCACATAGCGGGTTATCCAAGGTGGTCTTGTGAACCCCATTTGAATTAAAGAGGCACGGTCGCCTATGCTGCATTGGGTTATTAACCATTGGGTTTTCCCCTGTCTTCTTCAATTGGCTCGAGGAAGCGACCGCCGGCGGTGCCTTCAGCCCTAATTCCACCATTTTCCCTTTTGATGGAGCTGCTTTTTCTTCACCATCCACTATGATTTTTGTTAATTGGTCTTCCAGAATTGAGATTTTAAATCTCATGCCCTCTAACAACAGATCCAGTTCCTTAGGAGGGGCTTCGACTTTGTTTTGGACACAGATTCTAGCCCAGTATAAGTGAGTTCTATGCTTAGTGTCTTCATCCACATCGATATAGCCTCCACAGAGCTCTCCGATTTGACGAAAAGTGTTTGTTGTCCAGCCATGCAAACTGCAAAGGGATGCCAAAAGCTTTGACCCACCTTTGCCCTATTTCATTGGTCATCGGAGAAGACCCATATTTCGGCTACCACCATTCTAGGGATAGTCGTCTTCCGTTCCAGTACCAGTCCCCAGCTTTGACTCTGGCAGCTTCTTGTTTTGAGGATAATTCAAATAGGAATTTGTTGTGTGCAATAGGGGTGATTCTAAGGCCAGCCGTCACTTTCCACCTTGTGAGAAACCATTTCTGTATAACTTCTGAGTTAGGGCTTGAATTAAAGGGATCATTGAAGCAGCCAACTAAGCATTTTGCTAAGAAATCTTTTGTTCCACCTGAGGTTCTCTCTTCCACCTGTTGTAAAGGCCATCTCGAGATTTCCGCAGCAACTTTGAATGGTCTTTTTTGCAAATCTGTGAATTTCTTGTATTTGTAATTTGATGTTTTCCCAAGAAAGTGTAAAATTTTACCTACTATGTCTCCCCAACCCTTGTTATGAACCACCTCTGGGATGATTATTGCTTTTTTCCTCTCCCCTACCCAAACTTCAATTCTGAGATATCTGCCATAGCTGTTGTAGTTTTGGTATACTCTATAGATGTAAGCTTGAATCTTCCTCCCCCATCTTCTGTAGAGATTACCATATCCCCGTGAAGCTTGCTGCATTTGCTCATAGACCCATCTCAAGTTTTCTTCGTCAATATGGATTTGGCTTGTGAATCTTCGACCACGTTCTATCCATACGAACCATCTGTCAGTTCCTTTACAATCTTCGATAAGCTCAAAGGATTTGTCACCTGAAATGAAGAAGGATTTCCTCCCCATAGAGACCATAGGAAAACCTGTTTAAACTCAAAGTTGGTACACTTATTATCATACTACAGGGAGGTGACCAAAAAGCTACCCAAATTATGCAACTATGCTTAGGCTAATGCTAATTACATTTTCAAATTTTCCTTCAAATAGTCTAAGATTCATTTCCCTTCGAAAACAAAACTTTAGTTAATTGCTTGTGCACTTCATAGAACTAACAGGGAAACAATGCACACTCCAAGATACAAGGCACACATGGATATGCTGATTTTCTTAACCTTTTTAATCAATGTACTACCTAAAAACTCTTACAGCATAGAACCACTCAACCACCACATAACAGGCCATAGAGCACTCCGCTGAGCAATTTTTACAGATTCAGTTAATGAAATATCAGAATTTTTATAAAAGCAAATCAATAAAGTGTAAGAAGATACTTTATGTAGCCAAAGAAGTTTTTGTATTCTCTTGGACAAACGACGATATAGTATAATTCTTCCAGTATCTTGATTTTGACTTGATACAAATTTGGGTATGGCATTCTCTTGCGTTTTCTCATGTACTCCCGGATCACCATACGTATTTTTACATCTCTTTGATGCTTTTATTTTATATAGCTTTCTTGTTTACCGATCAAAAACGAAAAGAGAAAAAACGATACAACTTGAATTTGGCTGGCCTGCATGTTCGTACATTGATTTAAATAGAATGACCTCTCGCTTTACATTTGAACAACTTTAGAAAGAAACATCCAAAAGCAATAATCCAACATGTCAATCTCTTAAAATGGTACCACCATGCCGACATATAATGAAAACTATTTCACAAAGATTGAGAGGTTTAAATATTAAACCTTCAAATCTACAGACTAGGTAAACTTCACAGCATAATTATTTTTATCAGGCTCCCCAAATTATCATGTAATCTTTACTGACAGTTTCGGAAATATAGTAAATTATACTCTCAAGAAACACCAGGTATCAAAGAACAAACAACATTAGCCGCGCAACTATTCAAACAACGCAGAAAAATAAAATTCAGATAATACGAGTTGTCCGGGAAAAACGCACCAGAAATCACAGGGGTATTTTCTTTTCCAAGGTGTCCACGAATGTGCTTTTGAGTATTAGACTGAAGGAGGCCATCGTATTCCTTTTGCACAGTATCACCAAGCCCACAGTACACCTCAACCCACTTTTTCCTTTGTTCTTCGATTCCAATAAACCTCAAATTTTCCAACTCCTTTCTACGATAAACCATTTTCTCTTCTCCTCCTTTCCTTTTACAGCCATCAAAAATGAGAGCATTTTTTTCTTTGGCTTCTGCCATATTCCTACCTTTTGCTTTTCTTGCCACCATTTTCTCTCCATTCTCTTTGTCCACTTGATGATTTGCATTATTTTTCTTCCTATTTGTTCCTGATTTGAATCTTTTATCAACTGTGCGACTTTTTCCGCCTTGAGAAATATCAACCATTGCCGTATCATCAATTACTTCAATCTTCAGTGAACACCTGACAGACCCATCATCTGTTGTATCTTTGGGCGGCACATGGGTATTGTCTTTGACTTCAAATTCTTGAGTATCCACATTGAGCTTTTCAGAAATGCTTGTCATCTTTACAGAGTTGGCCTACTCAGAGAAAAAAAGGGAATCGGTTTCAACTTGGTACCCTTTGGTGTTGGAGAACTCAGAGAGGGTTTCTTTGAAAGCACAAATAGCATGAGATTCCAAACCGTCAGCGATGATGATGATTATTCACATTCACAAGAGGGAGAGAAAGCGGTAAATTGGAGCTAAGGAGTTTGGGGGTTTGGCATTTGGAGGGTTTTATAGCATTTTCTACCGTAGAAACATTTTTGAGAATCGCAATCGCAAAAGCCCTAATATACCTTGTAATGAGAAAGGGTTTAAAAATGTCATAGTTATGCTTTTCTGTCCAAATATACATATACATTAATATTATTGTTCAAATATACTTGTCTTCCATTAACTTTGTCCCAATGTGGACATTCAATCTTAGTTGACATTAATATTTAATGAGTTATATGCCATCTCAGCACCCAAACCCATTTTAGCCCTCCGCTATATTTGTTTTTTCACTACTAAAATTTTCTTCGAGTGGAAGGAAAGTTTAATGATGGAAAATAAAATAGAACGGGGATAAAATGGGTTAGGAGCTATGAGGTGGCATGTCACATGACATCCACCCCATCAAATGTTAGTGTCACGTAAGATTGGATGTCCACATTGGACAAACTTAGCGAAAGATAAGTATATTTGAATAATAGTATTACGGTAGAAATATATTTTGACCGGAAAATATAATTAAACCCTTTCTCACAGTATAAGAGTATAATACGACACACAACAAATCCTTTATGTTTCAAAAAAAAAAGAACACTTTTGAACCAACCCTAAATTAAAATTTAAGGGTCACGGGTCACAATATATAAACTTTATTGCATTACAGATTAATTGTCTCTGTATCCGATCATTTACCAAAATACAAACTAAATTTCATCTTCTGCTTTGGTACTTTTTTAAACGAATATAGTACTAGGTAAAGTATTTTGTGGCTAATTTTATTAATAACTAGTTTCTCTGCACGTGTATGTCTGAGTCATGTAATACATAGTTTTGTAAAATAATATCAATATAAATAAATAAAATATTTGAGTAAATAATTATATATGACAAGATAAAGTATATATGTGAATGATCAATATAAATTATCATATAATAGTAATAATTGGATCATCTGAACCTACAAAGATAAATAGTCAACATCTAATTAGATACATGTGATTTTCAGCAAAATCACCATTTAGAGTAATAATTATATGATATAGCTATATTTTAAAATTAAAAATTGCATAAATTACATTATCTTATTTATAGTACAAAAAGTAAATGTTTTTTCATAAAAACTTATGTAATTTTAGCTTACCTTTTATTTGTAATTGTTCTCCTACTTCATCCTTCTCCAAATTAATTTCATTGTTACTAACATGAAAATTACATATGAAAACTATGAGATTAAATTAGTGATAACTATAAAGCAGTTGTGTTAAAATAATTCATAAATCTCTATAAAGAATTACCACAAGATAGTGTGCTCGCTAAGATTTTCGCCTTTCTAAGGATAACCCGTTTGATTTTTTTTTTTTTAATTGTGAAGGTCATTGTCAAATTTCTTTATAATGGTATTATTAGTAAAAGTCATTTCGACTTCTTTGTGCATTGAAGAGTAGTTAGAATTAACACGACTTAATCGATCATTAATAATGTTATAACTCTTATTTGGTTCAAAAAAGTCCTTACGTTATTTCCGATAACTTATCGGAGAATGTAAATAATAAAAATTCCATTAAGTTGGCATGTTAATTAGTCTTATGGAAAGGCGTATGTAGGATGTCATTTCTTGATTCATATTGAATATGTCGCTATCAAACCATATGTCAATCTTGACGTGCATGGTAGAGTGATAATTTTTTAATGGTAGTCATTATATTTGTAGTTCCTTTAATCTAGGAAAGCTAATGAAAAGAAAATTTAGAAAAATTTCAAGATCTCAAAGCTCTCTATTTCTTTGTTTTTGAGACAGACAATTGGCTATAGTGATAAAAGTAGCTTAAGCTAGCCTAGCCTTGAGAGTTAAGGGTAGTTGTTTGCTCATCGATTATTAGGTCAAGTAAGGTTGTTAGAGCCTTCTTTTCTTTTATATATACGCGCGTAGTGAAATCCCATTGTTCTTAGTTTTGCGCGCACACACACATATGTATATGTCTGTTGACTCGATCTTCTATTGGGTTACATTTTGGTCATGAGTTGATTCATTTAAACTATTGAGATTGATTTATTCTTAAACATAAATGAAGATTTCAGACTAAGAGTCACACATTTATATATATCTTCAATTATTTTCTTTTACTTTTGATACTCGTGCAAAACAATTATGTCTTAAATTTTTAATACATGGACCTTCTTATACACGTGAAAAATGTATATGTTCATGACATTATAATATAAATATATTAAAACAAATGGTCTCTTTAGCATTAATCATGTAACTAATGTATTTTTTGATTAATATAATAATTATTTTACAAAATTACTAATTAGTTATTTCAAATATTAATTTTTTCTAAGGAAGACTATGTTATTAATAAAGATATTACTTTTGATTATATATCATTCAGGGATTCACATCACATGGAAGACAAAGTATTAAAATAAAATAAACTTAGTAAAACTTACAAAGAATCATGAAACATGTAAAAATGATAGAATTTCCAGATAAATACTAAAATGATACTCACAAGTAATTTTAATGAGATTTGAGAAAAGTAAATCCGCAAAGATAGAGATAATATAGATTAGTGTTCAATAGATTCTATATGAAATCAACTCATTTTAGCAAAAGAAGTCATACCAGATTGAGGATATATAGTAGAAGAAAATACCGCCAAAAGGCAATGACTTGAATTATCATTGCAGGAGATGAATTAGTTAAATCTATACCATAATAATCACTTTTATGAGAAGTTGGGTCGATGATATTCTATTGGAGCATTAACTATAAAGGTTGCCTATGATAAAAGACTATTATTGAATGGAAAGGTTAGTTATACAATTGAAAGGACACAACTGTTCTAAGAGTACTTCAAATTAGTTTTATTCTTTTTATTTGAATATTATTATTAACTAATACTTAAAATGAGTAAAAAATGTCCACCATTTTATGGGTATTTTTGTAATTTAACTTTAGGCTTAAGGGTTTTTCACTTTTAATATACTAGTCTCTCTATACGTGTGTTGCACGTGAATTCCATATCAGTTTTTAGAATATATATATATATATATATATATATATATATATATATACTAAAAATTACTTAATACATATACATTTGAAAATATTTAATTTAATTATAAATTATAAATTTAAATGTACCAAAAACTAGCATTCACGTGTAATGTTAAGATCTTTTATAAATAAATTAAAGTCAAACAAATATACTCTTCGACCAACTCTATTTTTGTTCTTCTAGCCATTTTTGATATTTTCATATCCTTCATCCATACTAATATCAATTGGCTTGGCATAATTATCTTCTCTAAGTTGATTTCTTTATTTTATTTTATTTTATTTTTTTGCAATATTTTAAGCCTTACTATTCATGTTTTAATGTATATATCATGCAAAAAATTTCAATTTCATCATATACACCTACAAGTAATACTTATTTATATCAATAAGTGTTAGAATCCAAATAATATATCATTGACGGATATGAAAAATGAATTGCATAATGAGTCATCTTTTATCTACCTATTAAAAATTAGGTAATCAAGTAAGATAAAATTAAGGGTAAAGTTCTACATATTCTATGTATTATTCAAAGTATTCAATTTCTTCTTCTTCTTCTTCAGTAAACTCTTCTTTCTTCACGTTAGTTTAACAGAGTAAGGTGATTTCCTTTTTCATTCCATTTAACTAAATGACGACAACAACAACAACAACAACCCAGTATATCCCACTAGTGGGATCTGGGGAGGGTAGTGTATACGCAGATCTTACCCTTACCCTGGGGTAGAGAGGCTATTTCTAAATGACCATCGGCATCCTTCCCTCCAAGAACTACCCTAAATGAGACTTATTTAAATAAATAAGACTAAAATTCAAGAGCTTTGAATGACCAATGTGTATCACAAATTTTAAATTGTTCATATTTTTTGTTGCCGAGCATAATACATAAAATATTAATGTGTTATGCTTCTCTCAAGAGACATCAGATTTATGATAACATGTCACTAATTGGTAAATAATATTTATGTAAACTTTAATTTTCTCATGATCTCAAGAATATTTTTAAATATTAGTTTAAGCTTAATTTATATCTTTCAACCTTGAAAATAATCATCCATAATATGTTATGCATACTTAGAAATTACATATTAATTAATAAATTTTACTTGGCAGAAGAAAAAATAAAATTAATTTATAACCATATGTTATTTCCAGTCATCACATGCCTGCAAATCAATATATTTCAAAATCATAACATAATAAATATGTACCATAACACTTGTACAAAATAAATTACATAAATGACAAATGGTAAATATTAATACAAAAATAAAGTTCAGCCAGAAATCTGTATTTATTTTCGTTAAGCTGCTCCAATCTCTCCGAGCAACGGTCAGAAAGAACATTATTTGAGCTCGAAAAACCATGTCATTTGACACGTTTGAAGACAATTCTGTCGCATCATTCATGTCTTTGCTCTATCACATCATTCAATACACAGATGAATATATATAATTTTGCAAAATTAATATTTAAGATAACCACATTAGAGATGAGAGAAACTAAGCGAGGCGATTGACTTGAAGAAAAAGTTGAAATAGATTGTTAACAAACAACGTTAAAATTAGAATGGATACTTGCAAGAATTCATGAAACTCTATTGGTGGCACCCCTGTTATCTTTTTATACTCCTACAATCACAATTTTTTGTAGGCCTTTAGATTCAAGTTTTTACTCTTGTGTTGTCTCTCTCTCTCCTCTTCTTGCACTTCTTTCTTGTCGTGAGAATTTGGAGAAAATCCAAGAGCATCACAGCCGTTGCTTCTTGATACACATATTAAAATAGAAGGTGATTGTTTTGTGCATTACCAAACCGTTGCCTTTTTTTTCTTATAGGACTTCATAATGGTTTGAAAGGTTGCCTTATGTGTTAGGCGTTAGTTTCTTTCCTTTTTTAAAAAGAAATTTAGGATAATTAATTTTTTAAAAGGGCAAATGAATAATTTAACTTTTAACTTAAGGGCTTCCCACTTTTAATATAGATATAGATATAGATTTTCTCTCTATATATATATATTATAGATTGTAGATAGATAGATAATACAAATCTCTAATCTAAATGTAGAATACCCTACACTAATACAGTTCAAATAATATGAATTTGCAAAAATTATATATTCTATTTTCACCTTAGAATTTATGAATCATTCTAAGGTAACATTACAGTATGAATAAAACTCAGGAAAAACGATATAATTATTTTTGCCTCTGCTCAAGTAAAGTCGCTGGAGATGATTATGAACACAATAAACAGAAGAAAAATAGAGGCAAGAGCTCCTTCTATCTACATGAGAGAGTGAAGACAGTTTTGTGCTAGGAGGTAGAACAAGTCACGGGTTTCCTAAAGGGGCAATTTTCATTCACGTATCTTCAGTATCCTTTTATCCGAGGAAACAAAGTCTCATTTCTGAAAAAGGCCAAAGACACCCCCTGAATACTTTTTCTTCTTTTGCCTGGGGCTGTTCCTCCCAAGAAAACACCAGCCATCATACTAAAATTTGCTGGGGTTTTCTTCTAAATCACCATTTTTACAGATTTGCTTTTTCTTCCTCTGTCACCAACTCCTCCGTCTCCACTTTCTATCTCCGGCCACTCACTTTTTCTTTTTTTTTTTTCTTTTTTTCTTTTTTTCTTTCTAAGACTGAATTTCTCTTTCTAAAACCGAGTTTAGAACTTTCTAGATCCTATAGTTTCCTAGCTGAATTACAACAGATCTCTATCTATTTCTTGTTCAGTGTTACAGAAGCTGCATTGTTGTTGAGGTTTGGGTGAACTTTGACCGTGACAGAGGTTTTGGAACTCATTCCAATCGAGGTTCGAATCTTTTTAGATTCGAGACCAACGCCGACCGGTTCACTGCCCCAGAAACGGAAGAAAAAAACAAGACAAGAAAGATTCAAAATTTTCTGTTACTTAGATCTCTCTTTCAGTTATTGGGTTTCCGGCAAGCCTTGGGCAAAGCGGGCGGCAACTTCCAACATAGCTGCTGTGGACAACACCTTTCTCAGCACTCGTGGTGACTTCAGGTTCTATTGTTCTTGCTTTGAATTTACTATTTTGCACGCGGGAGTTGGTACCTCCCGTTTTTCAGTTTCCCTTTGTTGTGTGAGTTAAATTGCTGGCATCTTACCTCGTACTACTTTATTTACCGTATTAGTGTGTCTGTTGTTGCAACTGGTATTCTTCTCGTTTGGTCTGTTGCCTTGTGTGATAGTGATTCCCCTTACTCTGCCATACGTATAGTGGCTGTGGTCTGGGATGGTCGAGTGAGGTCATGTCCTCAGGGGGAACGGGGGGTGGGGCGAGATTTAGGGGGTGGGGA
>AWOL01S0068648.1:7549-17927 GCA_000715115.1 Nicotiana otophora
TATATATATATATAGCCCACCTTGTCACGCCGCATGTGCATAAATCAATAGTAATAATAGCGCGGCAGAAACCTCGTGCAAACACCTGAACATAACTCCCACAATATAATATGCCAAAATCACATCTCATAAACTGCACCTCAAGTGCTCAATTATTACAACATATCATAGATTGCACATCAAATGCTCAATTATTACAACTTATCATAAATTGCACATCAAGTGCTCAAATATTACAAATTATCACAGATTGCACATCAAGTGCTCAAATATTACAACTTATCACAGATTGCATATCAAGTGCTCAAATATNTGCCACAAAAATTAACAATACCTTATTTTCCATAATAAGGAGCCCATGGCTCGACCATAATGTGCACAAAATCTTAACAAAATATCCGAAAGTGAACAACTGAACAAAATAATATTTCACATAAAAATCAAGGCGGCAATCACACCAGATCATCATATAAAAATAATTTCAACAAACAAGGATCTAGGCATGACAAATAGAGGATTTAATAAGTGCCAACAATTATCCAATTTAATACATAAGGGCGTTTAAGGATTTTTAATCAATGAAATTTGTACATATAAACCGAGTACGTACTCGTCATCTCGCGTACATGGTTTTCAATTACACAAATTGCACATAAGACTAAATGCCTAAGGACAAATTCCCCCACTCGAGGTTAAGCAAGACAATTACCTTTTTGAAGTTATGCTGATATTCCAAAATTGCCTTCTTGCTTGAATTGACCTCCGGACCGCTCAAATCTATCCAAATTAATTGTGTAACTTCATTAAAATTCCTCAAAAATAATTTTGGATAATAAAACGTCCACTTAAAAATTTATTCTAAAAAGTCAATAAAAGTCAACGCGGGGCCCGCCCCTCGGAACCTGACATAATTTTCATAAAAATTGAACATCCATTCCGATACGAGTTCAACCATATAAATTTTATCGAATTCCAATAACAACTCGACCTCCAAATCATACATTTTTGTGTTTTTTTGGGAATATTTTAAAAAATCTTGATTTTCTCTATTTAAATCCGAGTTAAATGATGAATATAACCATAGATTCATGAAATATAATCACTTTAGGACATAGAACACTTACCCCAACCAAGCTTGTGAAGAATCCCTCGAGAATCGCCCAAATCCGAGCTCCAAAAATTCCAAAACGAAATGCCAAAAATGACCAAGTGCAATCCTTATGTTTCTGCCCAGTTTCGCATCTACGGACATTTTAGTCGCATCTGCAAGCTCGCTTTTGCGAGCAATTTCTTGCTTTTGTGATGCCCAGTGACCACTGTCCTCTCGCACCTGCGGAGAAGTTTTGCTTCTGTGGTCTCGCAGGTACGGGATAATATTTGCGCCTGCGACCACTACCCATGCCCGCTCCTTTCGCTTCTGCGACCTCAATCTCGCATCTGCGATGGTGCATCTGTGGTCAATTTCATCGCAGATGCGATGACACGAGTGACAGATTTCCAACAATTCCTTCAAGTCCAATTTTGGTCCGTTTAACCATCCGAAACTCGCCCGAGACCCCTGAGACCACAATCAATTATACCAACATGTCTCAAAATACAATACGAACCTAGTCGAGGCTTCACACCATGTCAAACAACGCCGAAATTATGAATCGCGCATCAAATCAAATTATAAGTTTTTAAATCTTCCAACTTCTATATTTTGTGCCGAAACGTACCAAATCAATCCAGAATGACTTCAAATTTTTTAATACAAGTTATAATTGATGTAATGGAGCTATTCCCAATTACGGAATTGAAATCTGACCTCGCTATCAAAAATTCACCCTTTGGTAGAATTTTCCAAAAATCTTCTATTTTTTAACTTTCGCCAAAATGCGTCGAATTGTCCTACGGACTTCCAAATCCGAATCCGGACATACGTCGAAGTACGAAATCACCATACAAAGCTATTGACATCATCAAAGTTCTAATCCGAGGTCGTTTTTTCAAAAATCAACTCTCTGGTCAACTCTTTCCATTTAAGCTTTAAAATGAGAAATTTTTCTTCTAACTCTTCCGAAAATCCAACTCGACCACACCCGCGGGTTATAATACATATTACGAAGTTGGGATCTTGAGTCGCTGAACGGGGCGTAAATGCTTAAAACGACAAGTCGGGTCGTTACACCTAGGATGTTTAGGATTCGTGTCTAGTAGAGTGCTTCTTATCGGTGTGTTGTCGACCACATCTATAAGTTGGAGGCTATTTGTATATTTAGGAATAATACCCTTCTTTAATGATCTTGATCGTGCGATAAAGCTAATTGTGAGATTGTTCCTCTTTTAATTCGTGCATTGTTCTAATTTTCACCACATGGCACCTAAGAAGAAGGCAAGAACTGGCACGAGAGCCAATGTTACCATATGAGTGGCGGTTGATTCTATAACTGATGATGCGGGTGAATACCCGAGGGGTGAGGATATTCCCCCAATTACTACACCGCCCGATTCTACTATTCCTACTCGGGCTGCACCAATTACTACATGTGATGAGGGTGCAATGAATCCCCCAACTGATATTATGGTTCCACCTCTAGCCCCAGTTTCTGGTTCCGATGTTTCCGATGGGGATCTTGGGGGAGCCATCCAGATGTTGGCGCATATAGTGGCTTCTCAGGCCCAGAGATCGAGTGTTGGGCCTACTTCTTCCGTCCAGCCAGGGGAATCTACTAGTTCCAGGGTGAACAAGTTCCTTCAGTTAGATCCTCCAGTGTTCACATGTACTAATCCCGAGAGGATCCCCGGGACCTCATTGATGATATGCACAAGACTCTCTGGGTTATTTATGCTACTGAGACGGAGGGAGTGGAGTTGGCCTCCTACTGCCTGAAAGAGGTGGCCTATTCGTGGTTTGAGTTGTGGGAGGAGTCCCGTGAGGAGGGGAGCTCTCCAGCGAGGTGGGGTGAGTTCACAGATGCCTTTATGGATCACTTCTTGCCTGCCGAGACAAAGGCGGCCCGTACCACTGAGTTTGAGAGCCTGAAGAAGGGTAGCATGAGCATGTGGGATTACCACATGGAGTTCGCGCGCCTGTCCAAGTATGCTATTCATATGTTGCCCACTATGGAGGCCAGGGTGCACCAGTTTGTACAGGGCCTTAGCCCCTTGGTTATTAATGAGGCCGCTACAGCTGCCTTGAATTCTGATATGAACTATGGTAAGATGGTGGTGTTTGCTCAAGCTACAGAGAATCGTAAACTAAAAAATGGAGTAGAGCGTGAGGGTAGCAACAAAGCCCGGTCTACGAGCAACTAGGTAATTTTTCCGGTGGTGGTAATGGTAGGTCGACATTTAGAGGAGGGTCATCAGGGCCATCTCAGTCCTTCGCCCAGTATTCGATGAGCGCACAGCTACCCGAGCCCAGTCAGCAAGAGTGAAGTCATTTCAGGCCCAGTCAGTGCAATAGGGGACCCCACCAGTAGGGTCGATCCGGAGGGAGGTTCCAGCAGAAGTGGAGGCCCCCTTGACCTAAGTGTGGGAGGATTACCTGTGGGTTGGGCTTCATGGACCTACCTATATGCTACAGGTGCGATGTGAGGGGTCACATCCAGAGGGATTACCGCTCGTCCCACCGGATCATGGGCAGAGATGCGGCGAAGCTAGCTAGTTCTGCAGCTACCATATCCATAACACCTCGAGATCGAGGCGCCCCAGCACCCTCAGGGCGTAGTGCATCTAGGGGAGGTGCACAGAATTCAGGAGGACCCAACAGTTTCTATGTTATGCGGAGGCGTCGGGATTCAGAGGCTTCTCCAGATGTTGTCACATGTATATTGACTGTCCAATCCCATGATGTATATGCTCTTATTGATCCCAGTTCCACTTTGTCATATATCACTCCTTATGTTGCTATGGAATTTGGGATAGAACCGGAACATCTTCACGAGCCATTCTCTATATCTACTCTAGTTGGTGAGTCTATTTTGGCCATGCGGGTTTATAGGGATTGTGTTGTCATGTTGCGTGGTCGGGACACCACGGATAATCTTATTGAATTAGGGATGGTCGATTTAGATGTAATAATGGGGATGGACTGGCTTTATTCATGTTTTTCCAAGCTTGATTGCCGAATCAGGACTGTTAGGTTCAAATTTCCAAATGAACCAGTAATTGAGTAGAAGGGGGATGATATGGTGCCGAAGGGTAGGTTTATTTATTACCTTGAGGCCACAAAGATGATCAACAAGGGGTGTGTTTACCATTTGGTATGGGTTACGGACATCGATGTTGAGGCGCCTGCACTTGAGTCTATGCCTGTTGTGAATGAATTTCTGGGAGTCTTTTCGAATGGGCTCCCAGGGATCCCACTAGACAGGTAGATTGATTTTGGGATTGATATGATGCCATATAGGCATCTTATATCTATTCCACCCTACAAAATGGCACCGACAGAATTGAGGGAACTAAAGGAGCAACTGAAGGACTTGTTAGAAAAGGGTTTCATCCGGTCGAGTGTGTCACCTTGGGGCACACCGGTTCTTTTTGTAAGGAAGAAAGATGGGTCACTGAGAATATGTATTGACTATCGGCAGCTTAACAAGGTCACAATCAAGAATAAATATCCACTACCAAGAACATATGATTTGTTTGATCAATTGCAAGGTGCTAGGAACTTTTCCAAAATTGATTTAAGATTCGGATATCAGCAACTAAAGATCGGGGAGCAGGATATTCCAAAAATAGATTTTAGGACCCAATATGGGCATTTTGTATTTCTGGTGATGTCGTTTGGGCTAACGAATGCCCCGATGGAATTCATGGATCATATGAACCAAGTTTTCAAGTCATTCCTCGACTCTTTTGTGATAGTATTTATTGACGATATCCCTGTATACTCATGCAATTGAGAGGACTATGCCAATCATCTCAGGGTAGTTCTACAAACCCTATATCAACACAAGTTATATGCAAAGTTTTCAAAATGTAAATTTTGGCTTGAATCTGTCACATTCTTGGTTCATGTCATCTCTAGTAAAGGAATTAAGGTTGATCCTCAGAAAATTACAGATGTGAAGAATTGGTCGAGGCCTACAACTCTAACAGAGATTCGTAGTTTCTTAGGCTTAACTGGGTATTACAGAAAGTTTGTGGAAGGGTTCTCTACTCTTGCCTCTCCGTTGACTAAATTTCCATAGAAGGCGGTTAAGTTCCAATGGTCAAATGCTTGTGAAAGGAGCTTTCAGGAGTTGAAATTGAGATTGACTACGACACCCGTGTTGACCCTACCAGAGGGTACAAATGGGTTTGTAGTACATTGTGATGCTTCTAGAATCGGACTTGGGTGTGTATTAATTCAACATGGCAAGGTTATAGCTTATGCTTCTGGGCAACTCAAGAATCATGAAAAAAACTATCCAACACATGACTTAGAACTTGCAGTGGTGGTATTTACATTGAAGATTTGGCGTCATTACTTTTATCGGGACCATGTGTATATATTTACGGATCATAAGAGCCTTCAATATATTTTCAAACGGAATGAGCTGAATATGAAGTAGAAAAGATGGCTTGAGTTACTCAAAGATTACGATATTGATATCATGTATCACCCGAGAAAGGCCAATGTTATGGCGGATGCTCTTAGCCAGAAATCTATGCATAGTTTGGATCACTTGGAGGCATATCAAAGGTCGTTGGCCAAGGAGGTTCATCGGTTGGCTAGTTTGGGAGTTCGTCTTGCAGACTCTAGTGAAGGAGGAGTAATTATGCAAAATAGGGTTGAGTCATCGCTTGTTATGGAAGTCAAAGAGAAGTAATACAATGATCCATTGTTGGTAAAATTGAAGGAGGGGATTCATAAATATAAGACTATGGATTTTTCTCACGGCATGGATGCTGGTACACTAAGGTACCAAGGGCAGTTATGTGTTCCAAATATAGATGATCTCCGAGAAAGAATCATGACCGAGGCTCATACTTCTAGGTATTTTGTATAGCCGGGCTATACAAAGATTTATCATGATCTCAAGGAAGTCTATTGGTGGAATGACATGAAGATAGATGTGGCGGATTTTGTGGCGAGGTGTCTGAATTATCAGCAAGTAAAAGCCGAATACCAACAGCCTAGTGGGTTGGCAGTTGTCACATAATATAGAAATTCTGATATGGAAGTGGGAAATGATTAATATGGACTTTGTGGTAGGACTATTGCGCACTCCGCGCAAGTTTGACTCAATTTGGGTAATTGTGGATCGACTCAGGAAATCAGCACACTTCTTGCCAGTTCAATCTATAGTGGAACAATATGCTCAGTTATATATCAAGGAAATAGTCAGGTTGCATGGCACTCCAGTTTCTATCATTTATGATCGAGGGGCTCAATTCACGGCTAATTTTTGGAATACATTTCAGGAAGGTTTGGGTACTCAGGTGAATCCTAGTACAGCCTACAACCCACAGACTGACGGGCAGGCAGGGCGGGCTATTCAAACGCTTAAGGATATAATGCGCACTTGCGTTCTTGATTTCAATGGTAGTTAGGATGACCATTTGTCACTCATAGAATTGGCCTACAACAATAGTTATCACGCTAGTATTTAGATGGCACCATTCGAGGCGTTATATGGTAGGAGATATAGATATCCCATTGGGTGGTTCGAGATTGGGGAAGCTGAATTGATAGGACCAGACCTCATGCATCAGGCTATGAAGAATGTCAAAATCATTAAGAAGCAGTTGAAAATTGCTCAGAGTCATCAAAAGTCCTATTCGGATGTTCGTCGTAGGGATTTGGAGTTCAAAGAAGATGATTGGGTATTCTTGAAGGTTTCCCCCATGAAGGGTGTAGTGAGATTTGGTAAAAAGGGAAAATTAAGCTGAGGTATGTCGGACCGTACAAAATCATTCAGAGGATTGGTCAGGTGGCGTACAAGCTGGACCTACCACCTGAGATGTCATTAGTGCACCGTTATTTCATGTGTCTATGTTGAAGAAGGTAATAGGAGATCCGTCGCTTACTATGCCAGTTGATACCATTGAGGTTAATGAAGAACTGACCTATGAAGAAATTCCAGTTGCCATTCTTAATAGGCAAGTCCGAAAATTGAGAAATAAGGAAATTGCCTCCGTAAAAGTGTTATGGCGAAGTCAACATGTTGAAGAAGCTACTTGGGAGGCCGAGGAAGAGATTAAGAAGAAGTATCCTTATTTATTTGAATAGTTATGTAAACTTTCTATGAATTTGTCGCCTATGAAATTTGTATCACTTACACAGTTGATGTAAAAGGTGTTCCTTTCTAGTTACATATTGTTTATGAGGACACGGTTGGTATTGTTTTGGTGTTATGTTACATCATTGGATTATGTATACGTAGTTAGGGTGTGTTTCTGGGGTTCTCTGGCAGGTGGATAGGCTCAGTTACAAGGGAAACTCTGCCGAAATTTCTGGAAAATTTGAGTGATAGTCAAAAATTTGTGGGCTTGAGGTGTGAAAAAAAGGAGATAAGTTATGTTATGTGTTTGGGGGCGGACTCTACTTCTCACTCGAGGACGAATGATCCTAAGTGGGGGATAATGTAACAAGTTGGAAAAATTAGAAGTACTTAAGCGCTATTAAGAAAGTTAATGTGCGCTAATTATATTATTTTATGTGCAGACAAGGACTATTAATATGATGGATATCAATTAGATATTATAATAAGTGTACGAGGCATATTATAAGTGGTGTGGGGTCTAAGGAGAGTTCTAAGTCAAGTTGGAAATTACTTAATAGACTAAAGTTACAAATGAGTACACACAAGACCAAACTTTGGACCAGCATATCTACATATATATAAGGAGTTAGGTGATTAACAACCTATCCAATGAAATATCTTCGAGACTAGTTTCTAATTATTCAAACCGTTCGTCATTTGGACACTCTTACAAGAAGTTATGACCAAATTACCAAACGCTGCCAAAATGGGACACTACCTCGCCACCCCATGTGGCGCGCAAGTGGGGATTTCCAGAACACTTCGCAAAATTATTTTTTGGATTTTTATAACCCGACAACCATTTCATTTATCTAGTCTAAGGGTTCGATTTTGGGGGATTTTATGGTGTTTTAGAGAGAGGAAACGTAGGACTAAGGATTTCACTACCCTACCTTGAATCAAACCTTGAAATTCTATCAAAGGGTTGCTAGGGATTCAAAGAAGTAAGAATTTCTTTCCTCAATCCTTCAATTTCGAAATTTAACTAGAAGTGGGTAATTAGTAAGATAAATCTTGGGTATGTAAGTTGGCTATTTTGCATGCATGTATTATCAAGGGGTGTAGGAAGATTGTTGAGCTAAAAATGGTAAAGAATGGGTTGTGGGATGACGGAATCCTCCAGGAAAGGACCTTGAAACCTTAATGCACACCTAGTGTTTGATAAAATTCTCAAATGAGCTAGAACCATGATCACCTTCCTAATATTGGTTCAATTTGTTATATTTCTAAAATAGATTGAAGTTGCTAAGAATTCCGGAATATTTTAGAGTTTAAGGAAGCTCAATTGAGATATGTTAGCTAAACTCTTCTTTAAGAATTGAACCCCACATTACCATTGTAAGTTACAAGATGTTTATCATAAATCGATTATTCCGAATAAGCTTGTGACAAAGATATATGTTCGATTCATATTTCAAGTGCTCTTATTATGTTGTACTATTAATTAAGGTGTGTACCAACCTATGGATTTTGTATCTACATGTTGTGACTCCAATGACATATTTCATATAAAAGTTATTATGCCAAATTGTGTAAAGATTGTGCTTGGAATTATACCTCCACCTGCATTTATTGGGGTGAGGTGTCATGGCCACTTTGCGTAGGATGTTGGTATTATTGTTACACCACCACCCGCATATACATTGGGGTGAGGCGGTATGGCCGCTTTATGTAAGATTTTTGGTATTGTTGTTGCACCTCCACTAAGGTTGTCCAACGGGACGGGACAGGACATGACCAAATACACAGGACGGGATGATATTTAGTCGGGACTGTGGCGGGACGGGACTAAACGGGAAGAAACGGTAGGCACATCCCATCCCTCTAACAAACGGGATGGGACGGAACGATTTCGCGGGCCTTAAGTGGGCCGTTATTTAAAAAAAATTATTTAAGCATTAAGTTTGGTAACGACTAATTTTTTTACAATGACTAAGTTTTTAAAGTTTGCAACGGATAGTTTTTTGACTTATTTAATAAACTTAAAACTTAATAAATTATAAGAAAATTAGGAAACTAAGTAACGATTTTAAAATATTAAACAAAAGACTTGCAATGAAATATTTTAGTAATTATAATAGAGTTATAATTTCAAGTCATTAAGTAACTAAGTAAGAGTGTAAGACAATTTATAAAAAAATTCAAGGCTTAGAACCTTTTCTTTTATTAATAGAACTTTCAAAATTCACATACAAATATAATTCTTTTGAAGAGCACATAATCTATACAGCTACCTTCTAAGAAGGGTTCTATTTTAACTAGGCCTCTTAGTAGCCAATTATAAATTATCATACTAATATTTGTAAGCTCCTATATAGCTTTGTTGTAACTTATTTATAATTTCTCTTGGACATTCTCTCGGACTCTGAGTTGGAGCTTGTGTTGCAGGACTAGTGGATGTTTTATCTAATTCTTCTTCCTCATTTTTTTCATCCTCATTTTCTTCGTCCTCAATAAAAATATCATTGCCAAATTATCTTTGTAAAGTTTCAGGATCTAGTTGTTCTCCTAAATTAATATTATAATATGCGGGGTTGGGAAAATAAAGTTTCATCAACATGAATCATTTCATCTATATGTTTTCTAATTCTAGGAGAAGGATTAGGATTAGGATTACTACTACTACTACCACCTTTACTACTTTTTTTAAATAGGCCAAATACATTTTTAGGTGCCATAATTTAAATACGAAATTAAGTTTAAAAAGTTAACACAAAAATTAAACACACAAATAAAATACGAAAATTGAACACGTAAAGTAAACAAACAAATTAAGCACTAAAATGATACGCAAAAATTATATATTAAAATTAGGAGATGGAACGAGTGCACCGTGATTAAATATTAAAACTTGAAGAAATTGCCAAAAGAATTTCTCCAAATACTTGACGAATTAATTTGAAACTTGAAAGTTGCTCCAAATATTTGCCCACATTTCTTGAAAGTTAGTTGATAACTTGATTGTGAGAAAATTGAGAGAATAATATAGATAGAATGTAAGAGATTTGAGAGAAAATGAATGAGTTTTGTTGGAAAAATGAAGAAGGATGGGGTATTTATAGTTAAAAATAGGGCCAAAGTATAATTTAATAAACTTAGGGTTTATATTAAAAGTTTGGGAGGGGGTAGGGGTTGTTTGGGGG
>AWOL01S0068648.1:19171-52585 GCA_000715115.1 Nicotiana otophora
GGGGTTGGGGGGTGGGGGTGGAATATGGTCGTTTATAGCCGTATATGGCTGTTACCCAACGAATATATTTCAAAAACTTTAAAAAATACGCGGGACAAACGGGACACGCGGGACGGGACAAAAACGGGATGAAATGGGCATCCCATGTACCGTTTAACATGGGCCCATCTGGTTTAGATTTAAGTGGGTCGGGCTGGGCCGGGATGGGACGGGACGTGACGGGACGGGATGAGACTGAACGGGATATGGGACGGGACCGGGACGGGACGACATGTCCCGTTGGAAAGCCTTAACCTTCACCCGCCTATATATTGGGGGTGAGGTGGTATGGCCGCTTTGTGTAAGATTTAGTCTTGTGATTACACTTCCACCCGCATATATTGGGGTGAGGCGGCGGGGCCGCTTGAGTAGAGTTGTGGTATTATGCTTGCACCTCCACCCGCACACATTGGGGTGAGGCGGCGGGGCTGCATTGTGTACATATAGTTACAGAGAATCTCGTCTTACATTTTACATATGATATTGAGAGCTCTTGATTAATTTGCTTTGGTTTAAACTTCTATCTATGTTATTCCATGGTCACTCTGATTCATCATATTCATGTTGTATTTCCAAGTTCTTGATTTGGTGTTTGGTTTTCATACTAGTACTATTCGACATGTACTAACATCCCTTTTGCCGGGGGCACTGCATCTTTAATGGATGCAGGTGGTTCTACTGGGGAGGATATTGACCAGTGATAGCGGTACTCATTCTTCCCAGCTGATGTGGTGAGCCCCATCTCATTCTGGGGTTGTGTATCTTTGTTTCGTGTGTATTACTATGTTTTGAGGTATAGTCAGAGCCTTGTTTTCGGCACTATCATTGTACTCTTTGTTATCTTTAGAGGCTCCGTAGACATAGTGTGGGTTGTATATGGGTGTTGGAAATGTTAAACAAGTTGTGTTGTGATTGAATCACTTGTTCCACTTTGAACCATGGAGGAGTGTGTGTGTTTTGAGACTTATTAAATGAAGTAATTAATGGTAATAAATTTGGTATTATCTACATGATCTCCTTGTTGGTTAATTAACAAAGTTATGTATACTCTTTAAATCATGGGTGAGTCTTGTAGAAAGTATTCAATAGGTTTGTTTGACCGGGTTCACTCGGTTGAGCACCGGTCGAGCTCCCCGAGTTTGGGGCGTGACATGAATCAATCCCTTTTCCGTGTATATGGACAAGATATCGTCCAAATCTTGAATATCAAAGCTGAACGGGTCAGATCTGGAATGGTGATACTTGCCAAAATTAGGGCGAGTACTAAGTAACATCAAGAGTGTGTGAGTAGTTGTAGGGTAGTGTAAATAAGGTAAGCAGACCGCAGGACTCCATAGTATAACCGGATTCAGAGAGATTTTTGGGGGGTAAGACAACTAGGGTTCGTAGAAGATGAGAGCGTGTGAGGGCGATTGGGAAAAGAAAATGGTCTCTAAGGTTTGGGGTGGGGATATAAGGAAAGGGGTTGGTTTATTATGGGTCGTTGATCATTTAAGATCAACGGTCAGGATCAAAGGGGAATCGGGGCGGGTTATTTGAAGGGGTCCAGTCGAGTTGGCTTAAAGGGACGCTTGGTTTGGGTTGTGGGAGTATTGGGCCAGTTTTTTGTTCGAAAGTTGGCTTATTTTTAAGCCAGATTTTAAATAAAAGAAATTAGGGAAAAATAATTTAATAAAATAACTAAATAAATATTTTAAAAAATACTATTTGTGAGAATTAATATTTTAAAATAATAGTTGAAGAATACAAAAATATAAAAAAAATGTTTTTACCCTGAACAAAATGATAAATGTAATTAATTGTAAAGTATAGGCTATTATTGCAAAATTAAATAAAATAGCTTTAAAATACAACTATAATTATATAAATATAAATTAAAATATTATAACGCACATTTGTGGATGCAAATTAAAACTTTGGATGATTAAGTCATCACAAAATAATTTAAGGGGTGATTAACGCATATTCAAGTAATTTAAATGTAAGAAAATCAATTTTAAAGCCTAAAAAGTATTAGAAACTACTTGTATAACTCTTGTAGATTAAGTAATGTTGCAAAAAATGATATTTTGAAAGTATATATACTATTTAAAAAATATGAGGGCAAAACTGGGTATCAACAACAAGTATTTCTTTAAATCCCTCAAAGCCTGTTGACACTCTGTGGTCCATTCGAAATTATTTTTCTTTTTGAGCAATGTGAAGAAACGATGACACTTTTCTGATGACCGGGAAATGAACCTGCTCAGAGCTGCCAATCTCCCCGTAAGCCTTTGGACTTCCTTCACGTTTGATAGTTAGTCCGGGATGTCTTATGTGGACTTGATCTTATCGGGGTTAACCTCAATTCCCTTTTGCGATACCAAAAATTCCAGAAACCTATCAGAGCTGACCCCGAACGCGCATTTCTCTGGATTAAGTTTCATATTATGCTTTCTTAGGATGTCAAAAATTTCTTGCAGATGTTTAAGATGATCACCTGTATTTAAAGACTTAACAAGCATATCGTCTATATAAACTTTCATAATTTTTCCTATTTGATTTTCAAACATTTTGTTCACGAGCTGTTGATAAGTGGCTCCGGCGTTTTTCAACCCCCGAAGGGCATCACGTTGTAGCAATATGTACCGAAATGTGTTATAAACGAAGTCTTTTCCTGATCCTTTAGGTTCATCTCAATTTGGTTTTACTCGGAATAAGCATCGAGGAAACTCATTAACTCATGCTCGGCCATGGCATCAATCATTTGATCGATGTTTGTTAGTGGGAACGAGTCTTATGGGCACGCATTATTAAGATCTTAATAATCTACACGCATGCGAAACTTATTGTTCTTCTTGGAACTACTACTACATTGGATAGCTAGTCTGGATATCTTACCTCTCGGATCGAACCGATATTAAGTAAGCGGGTTACCTCTTCTTTGACGAATTATTCCTGGCTTCGGCAATCGGGCTTTTCTTTTGTCTTATCGAGGGCACGTTGGGACCCAAGCTTAACTTGTGTACGACTACCTATGTTGGGATGCCTGTCATATCCTCATGCGACCATGCAAAATAATCAGTGTTATATTAAAGGAATTTAATAAAATCAGACATGAGTTCTTGGTGCAGTAATGTCCCCAAGTGAAATTTCCTTTCTAGGATTTTTTCGAACAATGCCACTTGCTCCAGCTCTTCCGTATTAGACTTCATTGCATTCATCTCTTCTGGAACTTGAAAATATCTCGGCACCTGATAATATTTCGACACCTCTGCTCCCATGCTAACTTCATCTAGTTCAGGAGTAGGTGACAATCCCTGTAATTGCTACGCCACATGTTCTTTTCCTTTTCTATTGGAGACCGAAATTGCATTCATCTCCCTTGCCACCGGTTGATCACCCCTTATCTGCTTAATTCCTTCGGGAGTTGAAAACTTCAGCAATTGATATGTTGATGGTACAACTTTCATCCCGTACAACCATGGCCTTCCTAGAATGATGTTATATCCCATATCACCATATACCACTTTGAAAGAGTTGTTTTCATTACTCCTTCGGCGTTCGTGAGTAATAAAATTTCTCCCCAGGTTGTCACGTTTGCGAGGTAGAATCCGGCAAAGAGCTATGTTGTCAGAATAATACTTTTGGTGAGTTTAGCTTGCTCTAATAATCTCCATTGTATGATATCATCCGAACTTCCTGGATCAACTAGAACATATTTAATCTTAAAATCTAGCACATTTAAAGAAATTACTAGTGCATCATTGTGTGGTAGCATCAATTCGTCTGCGTCCTCCTCCATATAAGTGATATCGTCTTCCCGAAGCCTTTTGCTATGAGTTATTGATACTTTCATCTTCTTTGTTGCTGAAAAGGTGACCCCGTTAATCTCGTTCCCTTCGAAGATCATGTTGATTATTTGGCGTGAGGGATCTTCTCCTGCTTTTGAGGGTTCCGCGTTGTCCCAGTTACGACCACAATTATTCTTAGCTCCGTCACTTAAGAATTCTCTGAGGTGACCATTTTTTAATAATATTGCCACTTCTTCCCGAAGGTGTCGGCAGTCCCCTGTCTGGTGGCCATTCTTCCTGTGGTATTCACACCACAAGTTGGGATCCCTCTGGTTGGGATCAGATCTCGTCAGTTTCGGGAACCGTTCTTCTTTGATGTTTCTCATGGCTGACACCAATTCCACTATACTGACGTTGAAGTTGTACTCCGATAACTTGGGGTAAAAAGGATCCTGTGACCCTAACGCTTCTTTATCGTGCAACGATCTATTGCTCCGTTTGCAATCAGTCCTCCTGTCAGTGACGAACCTGTCCGCTATCCAGAAACCTATACTGTGGCCTTCGGTTCGTTCGTAGGGAAAGAATCGGCCCCTCGAAGTCCGTCCGTCTGTGCCATAATCATCCTTTGATTTTTCTCTGTTCTTTTCTCGTGCTTTGGTCAACGATGGAAAACCAACCTAATCATCTTAGATCCTTATTTCAAGTCTAGGTCGTTGCTTGAAACTCGAGCATGTTTTCCTACAATTTTCGAGAAGCGTCTGAACTCCTCGAATTCAATCCTTTGGTGAATGCTTTAGCCGCCCATTCATCCGGGTCAGCCGGGAGCAACATTCTCTCCTTCTGGAATTGGGTAACGAACTCGTAGAAACTCAGACTCTCTTTGTGCAATCCTAAATATGTCGGCTTTTCGGGTCTGTACTTTTCTGGCCCCGGCATGAGCCTTGATAAAAGAGTCCGCGAGCATTTCAAAGGAGTCTATGGAATGCTTGGGTAACAGTGAATACCACGTCAAGGCTACCCTCGTGAGGGTTTCTCCAAATTTCTTTAGCAACACAGATTCAATTTCGTGAGGAGCTAAATTATTTTCCCGCACCGCTGTTGTGTAGGTGGTAATATGCTCCCAATTAAAGGGTCTGAAATTTCGTCATACTTTGGCAGTTCAGCCATTTTTAACCACTTCGAGATTAACTCTGGTGCCGCACTTGGCTTGTATGGCAATTGAGTATACTCTTTTGAGTCAGGATCTTTCTGCACTGGTGGCGCGCCCGGGATCTGGTCCATGCGGTTATTCACTTCCCTCATAAACCGTAAAAGTTAGTTCTTGAAAGGACTGTTCTTGTTATTGAGGCCGGATCCGCTCCTCCTGCCCCATCGAAGCCAACTTCACCCATGGGATTGTTGTCGACCCTTACGTTGTTTGAATTGCGGGAGCACTGGGAGGAATTGGATATCGCCTGTTTGCATTATTCGAAGCCCCCAACAACGCATGCTTCAATTCCATCATAACTTTATCCTATCACGTGAGGTTGCCTAAAATGATCATATGTTGCTCTTGCAAAACCCTTACCGCGCCAACGACATGTTCCTCATCAGTATCATCGGGAGTTATCTCCCGAACATGTCGAAGATATTGCCTATCATGCGCTGATGTGGCGTCATTCCCCTCATTGTGGGTGTCACTGATTGAGTCCTCGAAATAAAGCTGATCCCTTGAATCTCGAGGTTGTGCATGTTGTTAACAATGTTATTTACTATTTCTTATAATTTTTTCTAAGACAAAATAATCAAAACACGTTAGTAAAAAAGGCAAGGATCAATTTAATTGCACGACTGTCTAGGCCCCACGGTGAGCACCAAATTATTTACCCGTAAAATAGTACAGTTAAATTTATATGTGGTTTCTAGACAAGTAAATTAATTTGATCCTCAAATAATAAAATAATCGAAGAATTATGTAATACTTAGCCTTAGGATGTAGACAAAACATCAGAAGCAATAGTTTCGGGAACACGGATTTTGTGCGCAACAACAACGAAATCAAAAAGCAAGAAGATACGGATATATTAAGCTTTGTATAGAATGTAGCGGAAGTTTGCCAGAAAATTCGTGTCATTTATAATGATAACTGAGCTCACTATTTATAGGTATATCTAGGAAAAAAGGTCCTATGATTGTGCCCTTCTTTAATGTCAATTATGAGGGTCATTGATTAAGATGTAACGGTGAACATAAATGCCAAATTCCCTATAACGGGTAATCGCTCTTAATGCCACGAAAAATTCTTTATTAAATGCTACAGGACGAAGAGCATTTGTCATATCTTTATGAACGCTATTCTTTCCGGTGACAAACGAAACAGTTGTCTTCGGTCTTTGGCCATCCTCGTCTTGGGTTTCACGTGTCCCCTTTTTTGGATGGCCACGTGTCATAGCATATTTTACCTTATACACCCTACGTATATAACTCCAGCATATTATGATGGAATTCCAATACATTATTAATTGCACCGAAATTCTACATGTAAAATATATAAACTCCAGCATATTATGCTGAATTTGTTTTGATTTTTAACTAAGAGTATTTTAACTAATATCTTAGGCTCACTTGGATCTTCTTAACAAGCCTACTGTCGAAACACATTTTCGTTTTCCTTTTCTTTTTCAGCACAAAAAATTGACCAAAACAACTAGAGCTAATATAGTGGTTAGCTGAAAAAAAAAACAAGTAAAAGGAAAATGGTAAGCTGTCGGTGGAGTAGCATTAGCTCAAGTGGGGTCAGCCCTCACCTTCCACTGCTTTGCTTGATTCCAAATCCAGCCTGTTTCCCCCGACATCTTCGCCCCATCAATCTCCACCGTCCATTCCCATCTTCCTCCCAAATCAGACCAATTTTCACCGTTCATTTCCATTTCCTCACATTTATTGTCCCTTTTCTTGAAAAAGATACTCCATCTACCTTGCATTGTTTTGTACCCAAAGAAAAAATAATTCACACAAAATTGAATCAATACCCACTTCTCAAAAATCAATCCTTGATTCTCAGTAAGTTGTCTTTTTACTTCACTATATTGTATTTGTCTTTAAATCTCGAAGCAAAATTTTCTTTTATTCTTGTGTAGCAGCTCTCAAAGATTTCGTCTTTCCTCTCTTCGCAGAAAAGAATAATGGGGGTTTTGAAAATGAGGATTTTGGGTTTGTTGCTACTAATTTCAATCTCGATTATTGGTTGTGTGAATGGAGATGAGAATGAGTCATTTAAGAAGCGACCAACAATAGTGAAAATGGTGAAGGGTACCAAGATGTGTGTGAAGGATTGGGAGTGTAACAAATTGTCAAAGTTCTGTTGTAACTTGACAATAACTGATTATCTGGATGTAGACCAATTTGAGCTGCTTTTCGCAAAGAGGAACACACCTGTGGCTCATGCTGTTGGGTTCTGGGATTACAGCTCTTTCATCAATGCTGCAGCACTTTACCAGCCTCTTGGATTTGGTACCACTGGTGGTAAGAGAATGCAGATGAAGGAAATTGCTGCTTTCCTCGGCCATGTTGGTAGCAAAACTACTTGTAAGTTTACCAGCCTCTTGGATCACTATGTGCTTCATAAATATTGTAGGGTATTATCACTTTTAGCCCATTCCAAAAACTATTTACATTTATTAGCCGAAATACTGTATAAAATTTGAATAATTTTTGTATATAACATACAACATGTATATATATACAATCAATATACGAAAAATATAATATTTTTTCGGCTATTATTTTGAGAGCGGCTATACATTGTCATTTTCTCAATATTTTTATTGTACAGTCTTGCTTAAAATATTGGGATTCAAATAATTCCAGAATAGTTAAGAGATCAAAGAAGCTCATGATTAGAAAATACAGAGTTGATGTGTCCATGACTAGAACTTAATTTTTTTAGTTTTACCTCTCAAAAATGATTGAAATTGGGAGTCAATTTTACCTCTCACAAATATAGCTTGTAGGTAACTGAATTTTGCTTGAAGTTGAGATTTATAATGGATCTTTAGTGTGCGGGATTTTGATTGGGGCCTTGGGGATATGATGCAATCAGCCTATGTTGAGCTAATTACTCAGGAAAACAGAGTAGTTTTAGTCACACTAGTCCAAATAATTCTGTGCGAAATAACTGAAATGGGAAATCAAAACCCTTGGTGCTCCAAATAATAAACCTTCCTAGAATGGTGTATATTGTATTTGAGATAGAGTTGTTATGGTGAGATAGACTTGTTATGTTGAGATAGAGTTTTTACCATCTATGGATGACTTAACCTATTCTTGTTATCTATCTGTTTGTACCTGTGCATGCTCAACTTGTAGTATGTCTGTATGTCTGTATCTTTTGTGCGGTAGTATGTACGCATAACCTAATTAGTACAAAATAAAATTTTGTTTTGGGGAACAAATGGTCTTTCAGACGTTATTCTTAGTCACTATTTATGTTCGTCAAAAGTTTGGCAATGATTTATCCAATTGAGATGATGGTCTTGTGTTATTTCATTAACTGATACAGGTATAGCCTCAAAACAAAAGTTTTCGGGATTTAATTTGTTTATGATGGCAATGTTGAATAGTTTTTGAAGCACTTTGTCATCCTACTTAACCTCGGGAGAGATTCATGTTCAAATGTAGTTGGAGTTTCTTTGACCACTTCAGATTTAGCCTGTAGCTTATTTTGCCGTGATCTCTCTTAGGTTCAATTGTATTCTCTCTCTACTGGCTTACAACTCTATGTTAACAGGTGGTTATGGAGTCGCCACTGGTGGACCATTGGCTTGGGGTCTGTGCTACAACAAGGAAATGAGTCCGAGCCAAGATTACTGTGATGACTACTTCAAATTAACCTACCCATGCACTCCTGGAGCTCAATATTATGGTCGTGGTGCTTTGCCTATCTACTGGTACACGTTCTTTTACTAATCTTTTGACAGCAGTTACAAATTGATATTTTTCATTAAGCCATTATTTGAGTCAATTTAATGCACTCCTTTGTTGGTTTATCACTTACTAAATTTGGCATGTGATTGCTTTTTTAGATTACAGGAATATCTTGTTGGTTTACATAAAGTTTTGTGATTTGAGACTTAATTCACCGAACAATACATATCGTTCTAAATGGAGAAAGAAAAGAAAAAAGGCATTTATTCCACTTGATCTGTTTCGAAAAGGATTGCAGGAGTTCTAATCCAATTACTAATTCAAGTAAATGTACCTACTAATGTCATTCTTAATGTCTGAGCTGCTTGCATGCTTGATTATATATTTGATAGGTATTAAGAATTTGTTTATATTGGTAATTCTACTAGGAACTACAATTATGGAGCTATTGGTGAAGCCCTCAAGCTAAATCTGTTAGATCATCCTGAATACATTGAACAAAATGCTACCATGGCTTTCCAGGCTGCAATTTGGAGGTGGATGAACCCAATGAAGAAGGGTCAGCCTTCAGCTCATGATGCCTTTGTTGGGAATTGGAAACCCACAAAGAATGATACTTTGTCTAAACGACTTCCTGGTTTTGGCACGACCATGAACATTCTCTATGGCGATAGTGTTTGTGGCCAAGGCGATGTTGACGCCATGAACAACATCATCTCCCATTTCCAGTATTATCTTGACTTGATGGGTGTTGGTCGCGAGGAAGCAGGGCCTCACGAAGTACTCACTTGCGGAGACCAAAAAGCTTTTAACCCATCCACTGCACCTGCTGCTTCTTCTTGAAACTTATGTTGGATTTGTGAGCATGCCTTCCTACTTTAGCCTGAAAGAAGCATACAATAAGTGGAGTGATATTGTGAACTGTGTGATGCTGAAACAGATTGGGAATCGTAATGTGTAGAAGGATGTTGCCTTTCTTGTTGTCTATCATGTAATTTTTTTGGAATTCATTTTTTTTACGTTTATCCATTGTGTAGTTGAACAGGTTTGATATATATATATATATATATATATATATATGTACTGTGAAGCCTATAGACTGTAATTTGTACAAGTTGAAATTCTACTACCCTATTGCATTTCGTCCCCTGGTTATTGTCTCTGTGACATGTTAACCATATTGTTGCCATTTTGTTATAAGTTGTTTAGAGGCTATTGGTGAAGACTAGCCGAGGTGAGTTTGGCGTTTTAGGGGAGAAGTACACAGTTAGCCACTAATTAGAGATGTCTTTACTCTTTAGCCACTGTTTAAAATGTATTTATTCTTTAACCAGTGCTTAATAAATTTTTATCCGTCCGGACGAAAATACCCGTGCTAGACATGGGTGTTGTGCAAATATTAAGGACATAGTGTCCTTAACTTCACGAATACTGTGTAAATATTAAGGACAAAGTGTCCTGTATTTGCATCTTCCTTTGTTAAACTTTAGGATATCATGTCCTTAACTTCATATGTGCAGTGTAAATGTTAAGGACATGGCATCCTTAACTTCATGTGTGCAGTGTAAATGTTAAGGACATAATGTCCTTAACTTGTATTTGCACCTTTTGTTGTTAAGCTTTGGGACCTCAAGTCCTTAACTTTATGTGTGCAGTGTAAATGTTAAGAACATGGTGTCCTTAACTTCATGTGTGCAGTGTAAATGTTAAGGGCATAGTGTCCTTAACTTCATGAGTGTTGTGTAAATATTAAGGACAAAGTGTCTTGTATTTGCACCTTCCGTTGTTAAACTTTAGGATATCATGTCCTTAACTTCATATGTGCAGTGTAAATGTAAAGGGCATGGCATCATTAACTTCATGTGTATAGTGTAAATGTTAGCTACACCATATCCTTAATATTTACACAACACTCTTGAAGTAAAGGTAAAAACGTCTTTTCGTATTAATTTTAATAGAGTAGTGGTGTAATATTTGTGGGCCCATCAGCAACGACCTAATGAATAATAGTCATAGTTTCACCATGACTGTTCTTCGTTTTTTGGTTTTAAGGCCATAAAACAGGAATTCAGTATGATTTCTAATTTTTCGTGGGCTAGTGTCCACACCATCTTCGTGAATTCGGGCGACGAACTCCGAATCGTCTAATATTTGTAGGCCCATCAGCAACGACATAATGAATAATAATTATAGTTTTACCATGACCGTTTTTCATTTTTTAGTTTTAAGGCCATAAAATAGGAATTTAGCATGATTTCCAATTTTTCGAGCGCTAGAATCCATGTCATCTTCACGAATTCTGGCGACGGGCTCCGAACTGCCTAAAATTTTGTGGGCCAATTAGAAACAACCTAATGAACAATAGACATTGATTCGCCATGACCATTCCTTCAGGACGATTTTCGATTTTTCATGTAGTAATGTTCACGCCATCTTCAAGAATTCTGTCGATGGGCTCCAAGTCGCATAAAATTTTGTGGGTCCATCAAAAACTACCTTAAGAAAAAATATCATTTCGCCATGACTCTTCCTCACTTTTAGGCAGTTTAAGGCCATAAAACAACAACTCAAGACGATTTTTAATTTTTCGTGTGCAAATTTTCATGCCAAAACTTTTGTGAACCCATTAGAAATGACCTAAGACTTTGTTTCGCCTTGACTGTTCCTTATATTTTGACATTTTCGGGCCATAAAATACGAATTTAGGACGTTTTTTTAATTTTTCGTGTGCTAATATCTACGTCATCTTTATGAATTTGGGCGACGGGCTCCGAATCACCTAGGTTTAGTGGGCCTATAACAACAACAACAACAACCCAGTATAATCCCACTAGTGGGGTCTGGGGAGGGTAGTGTGTACGCAGACCTTACCCCTACCCTGGGGTAGAGAGGCTGTTTCCAAATGACCCTCGGCATCCTTCCCTCCAAGAACTCCCCACCTTGCTCTTGGGGTGACTCGAACTCACAACCTCTTGGTTGGAAGTGGAGGGTGCTTACCATCAGAGCAACCCACCTCTTAGTGGGCCTATAAGAAACGTCCTAATGAACAATATTCATTGTTTCGCAATGACTGTTCATTATTTTTTGGCATTCTAGGGCCATAAAATAGGAATTCACGACGATTTTTTATTTTCATGTGCAAATATCCATGCCATCTTCATGAATTCGGGCGACGGGCTCTGAATCGCCTAAATTTGTAGGCCCATTAGAAACGAACTAATGAACAATACCTATTGATTCTCTATGACCGTTCTTCGTCTTTTGGCATTTAGGGCAATAAATCAGAAATTTAGAGTGATTTATATTTTTTCGTGTGCTAATGTCCGAGGCATCTCCATGAATTCGGGCGACGCATGACGAATCGCCTAAAAATTTGTGGGCCAATCATAAGCGACCTAATGAACAATAATCATCACTTCACCATTATTATTCCTCATTTTTTGACGTTTTAGGGTCATAAACTAGGAATTCAGGGTGATTTTTAATTTTTTGTGTGCTAATATCCACGCCATCTTTATGAGTTTTGGGCGACGAGCTCTGAATCGCCTAAAATTTGTAGATCCTTCATAAACTACCTAATGAACAATAATCATTATTGTAGATCCTTCATAAACTACCTAATGAACAATAATCATTATTTTGCCATGACCATTCCTTTTTTTTCTTTTGCGTTTTAAGGCTTATAAAAACATCAGACGATTTCCAATTTTTTGTGTCTTAATGTCTACACCATCTTCATGAATTCGGAAAACGGGCTCTGATTCCCCTAAAATTTTGTTAGCCCATCAAAAACGACCTAATGAATAATAGTCGTTGCTTCGTCATGATCGTTCATCATCTTTTAGCATTTTAGGGCCATAAAATAGGAATTCAGGACAATTTTTAATTTTTCGTGTGCTAATGTCCACGCCAACTTGATGAATTCCAGTGATGGAATTCGAATTGCCTACTATTTTGTGGGCCTATCAGAAGTGGCGCAATGAACATGAGTCATTGCTTTGCCATGATTGTTGCCCGTTTTTGGTATTTTACGGCCATAAAACAGGAATTTAAGATGTATTCTGATTTATCATGTGCTAATGTCCACGTAATCTTCATGAATTCAAGCGATGGGTTCCGAATCGCCTAAAATTTTGTTGGCCCATCAGAAATTATATAGTCGTTGCTTCGCCATGACTTGTCCTAAGTTTTTGGCGTTTTAGGGCCATAAAACAGGAATTCAGAACGATTTCCAATTTTTCGTGTACTAATGTCAACTCCTTCTTAATGATTGACGCGGTGAGCTCTAAATTGCCTAAAATTTTCTAGACCCATCAGAAACGCCTCATGAACAATAGTCATTGCTTCGCCATGACTATTCCTCATTTTTTGGCATTTTAGGGGCATAAGTAGTAATTTAGGATGATTTTATAATTTTTTGTGTGTTAATGTCCAAGTCTTCTTCATGAGTTCCGGCGACGGGCTCTGAATCGCCAAATATTTTGTCTGCCCATAGAAAAGACTTAAAGAACAAGAGTCATGGCTTCTCCATGTCTGTTCATCATTTTTTGCCACAAAATAGGAATTTAGGACGATTTTCGATATTTCGTGTGCAAATATCTATGCCATCTTCATGAATTTGGGCGATGGGTTACGAATCGTCTAGAAATTTATATACCAATCCGAAACGACCTAATGAACAATAGTCATTGCATTTGCCATGACATTTCCTCATTTGTTTGCATTTTAGGGCCATAACACAAGATTTCAGGACGATTTTTGATTTTTCGCGTGCTGCCATCTTCATGAATTCGGTAAACGGCCTCCGGATCGCTTAAACTATTGTGGGCCTATCATAAACAACCTAATAAAAAATTATCATCACTTTGGCATGACTGTTCGGCCCAAATTCCAACTTTTTGGCCCTCAAATGCCAAAAAACTAGGAACGGTTATGCCGAAGCCATGACTATTATTCATTAGATCATTTTTTATAGCCCAAATTTATCCAGTTACGACCCGGTATCCCGAATTTATGCAGATGACGTGGACTATAGCACAAGAAAATTTGAAACTCGACCCGAGTTTTAGTTTTTGGCCCTAAGATGCAAAAATGAGGAACGGTCATACCGAAGCCATGAGTATTGTTCATTAGTTCATTTTTATGGCCCCGCAAAATTTTAGACGATTCGAATTCGGTAGCCCGGATTTATGCAGATGGCGTGGACTATAGCATACGAAAATTTAAAAATCGACCCGAATTTCAATTGTTTGGCCCAAAAATGCTAAACATGAGGAAACATTATGTTGCGACCATGATTATTGTTCATTTGGTCATTTTCTGATGGTCCAGTAAAATTTAAGACGATTCGGATTCGATAGAATGCATTCATGTAGAAGGCGTGGACTATAATACATGAAAATTTAAAAATCGGCTCGAATTTAGTTTTTTGGCCCTAAAATGCTAAAAGAGCAACATTCATGCCGAAACCATGATTATTGTTCATTAGGTTATTTTTGATGACCACGCCAAATTTTGGCGATTTTCGATAGTCCGGATTCATGAAGATGGTGTGGACTATCGAATCCCCAATTCTAGTTCATGTCACAATTCTAGTTTTTGGCCATAAAATGCCAAAAAATGAGGAACGGTCATGCCAAAGCCCTAACTATTGTTCATTAAGTCATTTTTATGGCTCCGCAAAATTTTCGGCCATACGGATCAGGTAGCCCGAATTCATGCATATGGCATAGACTATAACACACAAAATTATGAAAATCAACTCGAATTCTAATTTTTTGCCCTACAATTCCAAAAAATGAGGAACGGTCATACCAAAGCCATAACTATTGTTCATTAGGTCATTTTCTATAGCCCCGCAAAAGTTTAGGCAATTCGGATCCGGTAGCCCGAATTAATGCAGATGGAGTGGACTATAAAACACACGAAAATTTAAAATCGGCCAGAATTCTAGGTTTTTGCCTACAATGCCGAAAAATGAAGAACGGTCATGCCAAAACCATGATTAATGTTCATTAGATCATTTTTATGGCTCCGCAATATTTTAGGCGATTCGGATTTGGTAGCCCGGATTTATGTAAGTGGCGAAGATTATAGCACACGAAAAATTAAATATCGGCCTGAATTCTACTTTTTTGGCCTAATATGCCAAAATGAGGAACAATCATGCCGAAGCCATTACTAATGTTCATTAGGTCATTTCTTATGGCCCAACAAAAATTTTGGCGATTTGGTTCCGGTATCCCGGATTCATGCAAATTGCGTGGATTACAGCACACAAAAATTTGAGAATCGGGAGGAATTTCAGTTTTATGGCCATAAAATATTAAATAACGAAGAACGTTCATAGAGAGGCAATAACTAATGTTCCTTAGGTCATTTTTGATGGTCTGAAAAAACTATTAGGCGAATCAGGTTCGGTCGCTCGGATGCATACAGATGGTGTGGGGAAATCTGGGAATCGAGAAAATTCCAGTTACATGGCTCTAAAATGCCTAAAACGAGGAACGGTCAAAGAAAGACGATGACTAATGTTCCTTAGATTATTTTTGATGGGTCAACAAAATTATAAGGGATTCGGGTCCGGGTGCCCGGACCCATACAAATAGCTTGGACTAATAGCACACAAAAATCTGGAAATCAGGTGGAATTTCAATTTTATGGCCCTAAAACGCCAAACAATGAGGAACAGTCATGGCAAAGCGATGACTAATGTTCCTTAGGCCGTTTTTGTTGGGCTGGTAAAATTATAGGCGATTCGGGTCCAGGTGCCCGGACCCATGCATATGGCGTGGTATAACACACAACAATTTGAGAATTAGGCGGAATTTAAGTTTTATGGCCAAACAAATGCCAAAAAATGAGGAACGATTATAGCGAGGCAATGACTAGTGTTCCGTAGGTCATTTTTGATGGAGCGACAAAATTATAGGAGATTCAGGTCCGGGCGCCCGGACCCATGCAAATGACGTGGGCTATAACACAAAAAATTGAGAATTTGGCGGAATTCCAATTTTATGGGCCAAAGACGCAAAAAAAGAGAAACGATCATGGCAATGCTATGACTATTGTTCCTTCGGTCATTTTTTATGAGGCGACAAAATTTTAGGCGATTCGGGCGCGGGAACCTAGACCCATGCAAATAACGTGGACTATAACACAAGAAAATGTAGCAATCAGGTGTAATTCCAGTTTTATGGCCCTAAAATACGAAAAACGAGGAACGGTCTTGGCAAAACGATGACTAATGTTCCTTAGGTCGTTTTTAATGGGGCAACAAAATTTTAGGTGATTCGGGTTCGGACGACTGGAACCATGCAGATGGCACACGCAAATATCCGAATTAGATGAAATTCTAGTTTTATGGCCCAAAATATCGAAAAATATGGAACGGTCATGGCGAGGCGATGACTAATGTTTGTTAGGTCATTTTTTATGGGAAGGAAAAATCTTAGGCGATTCGGGTCCGGTCCGGGTGCTTAGACCCATGGAATTGGCGTGGGCTATAACGCCCAAAAATCTGAAAATCGGGCGGAATTTCAGTTTATGACCCTAAAATGCCAAAAAAATGAGGAACGGTCATGGCGAGGTAATGACTAATGCTCCTTAGGTCGTTTTTGATGGGCTAACAAAATTTTAGGCGATTCGGGTTCGTGCACCCGGACCCATGAAGATGGTGTGGGATATATAGCACCCGAAAATTTGGGAATCGAGCGGAATTCTAGCTTTTTGGCCCTAAAACGCCAAAAAATGAGGAACGTCATGGCGAGGTGATGACTAATGTTCCTTAGGTCGTTTTTGATGGGCCGACAAAATTTTAGGCTATTCGAATTTGGGCGCCCGGATGCATACGAAAATCTGGGAATCAAGCGAAATTCTTGATTTATGGTCCTAAAACGCGAAAAATAAGTAATTGTCATGGCAAAACGATGACTATTGTTCCTTAGATCGTTTTTTATGCGCTAGCAAAATTTTAGGCTATTGGGGTCCGCTTGCCCGATCCATGCTGATGGCGTGGGGTATAGCACACGAAAATTTGAGAATGGGACGAAATTCTAAATTTATGGCCCTAAAACGTGAAAAAATGAGGAACGGTCATGACGAGGCGATGACTAATGTTCCTTAGGACGTTTTTGATGTGCCGCCAAAATTTTAAACGATTCGGGTCTGGGCACTCGGACCCATGTAGATGGTATGGATATTGCACACGAAAAATTAGAAATCGTCCTGAATTCATTTTTTATTGTCCTAAAACGCAAAAAATAAGGATCTGTTATGTAGAAGCAACGACTATTATTCATTAAGATCATTATTGATGGGCCCATAAACTTTTAGGTGATTCAAAACCAATTGCCCGAATTCACGAAGATGGCATGGATGCACAAAAAATATTTGAAGATCATCCTGAATTGAGGCCTATTTGAAAGGCAAGTTTAGTATCTCAGCTAAAGCCTTTTACGATTGATGGAAGCTGCTGCATGAAAGCTAGATGATGTTTCGAACACTAATATCATTAGTACTCAACTAGATTTTGTAATTGTTCTTCTAGTAGTGTAGATTTATTGTTCTTCTAATAGAACTGACATGAAATTTCCTTCAAAGGTAAGCTTGTCCTTTCCCTTACTAGTCCAATAGGAATTTTCCTTCCACGTTAAGCTTGTCCTTCCCCTTATTAGTCCAATAGGTTTATTTGGATGGTCCCCTGCCCATTAATTGATAATAAAAGTTATAATGGTCCAACCTTTATAGTATGAATTCATCAAATTAAATCATAAATCCGCCTCAAGTGAACTGGAGGGATGAAGGAAATGGTGTCGAGAGGGTGGCTATATCTCAGTTCGGTTTATTGGTTAAGGTGCCAACGGGAAAGGGAAATGTTGTTGGGTCGTTAGGGGGGATGTGCACAAATAGCCAGTAATAACACATGTATTTACTTTTAAGCCATTATTTTAAATGTCTTTAATCTTTAGCCACTGCTTTAATAAACTTTTACTCGTCCGAACGAAAATACCCTTCTGCTATAAGGATTTCGCTGATACCTACGCTCTTTATTTACGATCAGCAGCAACTCAAACTTACATGCAAAATTACGTGCAGAGAATTGATGTGATCGCCCAAAATTGCAGAAGCTTCTCTTCCGATTTCAAACTAGAGAATTCAACTTTCTCGTCCAAAATTCACCATAAAATTACAGTAAATTCTAAAGTTTCAGATATCTCTATATTCTTTTGTGTGTTTGTGTGAATTTTTATTTCGTTACTGAAGAATAAGATGCTAGGAATTTGATTTTGTTTTTCTTTTCTGTATTGATAACGTTAAGGACATCACGTCCTTAACTCTGTGATTGTTCTATAAATATTGAGGACATAATATCAAGGATTTGGTGTCTTTAACATGACTGTTGTTCTAAAAAATATTAAGGACAAAGTGTCATGTATTTTGCAACTTGTATTAATAAAGTTAAGGACACGATGTCCTTAACTTCATGACTGTTGTTCTAAATATTAAGGACATAGTGTCCTGTATTTGCAAATTGTATTGATGAAGTTAAGGACATAATGTCCTGTATTTGCAAATTATATTGATAAAGTTTAGGACATGATATCCTTAACTTCATGACTACTGTGTAAATATTAAGGACATAGTGTCCTGTATTTGCAACTTGTATTGATAAAGTTTGGGACATGATGTCCTTAATTTCATGACTATTGTGTAAAAATTAAGGACATAGTGTCCTGTTTTTGCAACTTGTACTGATAAAGTTTAGGACATGATGTCCTTAACTTCATGACTACCGTGTAAATATTAAGGACATAGTGTCCTGTATTTACAACTTGTATTGATAAAGTTTAGGACATGATGTCCTTAACTTCATGACTGTTGTTCTAAATATTAAGGACATAGTGTCCTGTGTTTTGCAACTTGTATTGATGTTGTATAAATATATCCTGAATTTTTTATTTTCTTGACTTGCAGGATGGATACAATATCTATTATAGTTTCTTTTAATGGTAGATGGACTGCAGACTATAAGTATCTTGATCATCAAACAAAGCTTGTTCTAGTACCTGAGGCAATTCGATTTGAAGATTTCATTAACCAGGTCTTTGAAGTTATTGAATTGGATAGAGAAAAGCTTGAAGCAATGATATGGTTTGATATCAACCTGGGAACAAGCAAGGGAATGCTTGTATCCAAAGATTTAGATCTTCACACATGTATAGAGTTACTAAAAAGTCATTCACTCTTCAAGGGCTGTCGTTTCATTGTTGATGTTTCAGAAAGAGTTTTTGATTCTACAAGCACTTTGAACATGTCAATACAGAAATTCAACAAGACAATCAAGACAAATGCCAACAGATAATGGAAATAGATGTGGTTGAAGCTCAACCAATAACTGAAGAAGTGCTTCAAACATTTGATTCTATTCAAGCGGAAGGACAAATCATTATAGAGATTGACAATGAACAAGCTTTGGGTATTCAAGTCTTAGAGAGTGCACCGATAATAGAAGAAGTTGCTGAAAAAACATCTGCTCAACTAACTAGACGAAGCTCAAATTCGAAACAAAAAGAATCCCCAACTACGATATTAAGAGAAAATGCTTCGTTGGATGAAATAAAAGTGGGATCAATATTTGACAAAAAGAAGAGTATAATTAATTGTTTTTCGAATATAGTAATTAAAGGACATTTTGAATTCAAGGTTGTTAGATCAAGCTCAACAAGATATTCGTTGAAATGCAATGATGATAGGTGTGGGTGGTGTGTGCGTGCTTTCAGAATTAAAGATTCAACACTATTCAAGATAGTAAAGATTGAGAAAAATCATGACTGCTCAGTTAACACTATGAAAGCTGATCAAAGGCATGCAACTTCAAAGTTGATTAGTGGTTACATTATNGCTCAACAAGATATTCGTTGAAATGCAATGATGATAGGTGTGGGTGGTGTGTGCGTTCTTTCAGAATTAAAGATTCAACACTGAGAAAAATCATGACTGCTCAGTTAACACTATGAAAGTTGATCAAATGCATGCAACTTCAAAGTTAATTAGTGGTTACATTATTGACAATCTTCGAGACCTAAGGTTTGAAGTTACACCGGCCTTTGTCATAGCAGAAATGCAACAATTGCATGGATTAGACATTAGTTATCACAAGGCGTGGCGTGCTATTCAACGTGCTTTAACTTTAATAAGAGGAACTCCTGCAGAGAATTATGAATTATTGTCTTCATACTTGTATATGATGAAAAGTAAAAACCCGAGAACATACACTAACATAAAGATAGACGACAACAACAGGTAAACAATCAAAAAGAGTTTACTAGTCTCCTTAACTTTGATGTGTGCAGTAAAAATATTAAGGACATGGAGTCCTTAACTTTGATGTGTGCATTGTAAGAGTTAAGGACCTGGTCTCCTTAACTTTGATGTGTGCAGTAAAAATATTAAGGACATGGAGTCCTTAACTTTGATGTGTGCAGTAAAAATATTAAGGACATGGAGTCCTTAACTTTGATGTGTGCAGTAAAAATATTAAGGACATGGAGTCCTTAACTTTGATGTGTGCAGTAAAAATATTAAGGACATGGAGTCCTTAACTTTGATGTGTGCAGTAAAAATATTAAGGACATGGAGTCCTTAACTTTGATGTGTGCAGTAAAAATATTAAGGACATGGAGTCCTTAACTTTGATGTGTGCAGTAAAAATATTAAGGACATGGAGTCCTTAACTTTGATGTGTGCAGTAAAAATATTAAGGACATGGAGTCCTTAACTTTGATGTGTGCAGTAAAAATATTAAGGACATGGAGTCCTTAACTTTGATGTGTGCAGTAAAAATATTAAGGACATGGAGTCCTTAACTTTGATGTGTGCAACGAAAATATTAAGGACAAGTTGTCCTTAACTTTGATATGTGCAGTGTAAATGTTAAGGATTTGGTGTCCTGTATTTTTAACCTTTTGTTAAACTGTATTTTCAGGTTTCTTTATATGTTTTATGCATATGGATCATTAATAGCTGGTTGGAATCATTGTAGACCAGTGATTGCCATTGATGCAACTTTTTTGAAGTGAAAATATCGTGGTGTTTTAATAATTTCAGTTTCAAAGGATGCAAATAATCAAATATTCCCACTAGCCTTTGAAATTGCAGAATCTGAAAATAATAATTCCTATGAGTGGTACTTTAGTGAGTTTCGCAATGCAATTGGGAGCCGTGACAATTTAATTTTTTTATCGGACATGCATCAATCTATTGCACATGGCATCGCAAAGGTATATCCTGAAAGCCACCATGGGATTTGTATCTAGCATTTGGAGCAGAACCTAAAGCGAAGGAAAGTGAAAAGTGAGGTCATAAAACTTTTCCAAAGTGTTGCAAGATTATATAGGCGCAAAGAATTTGATCTATACAAGTCAGATATAGCAAAAGTTGATAAGAAGACTTTTGACTACTTGATGGAAGAACCACCGGAAAGGTGGGTACGTTCTTGTAGTCCACGACGAAGATATGACATGCTCACAACAAGCATAGTTGAGTCAATGGATTATGTGCTATTAGAATCAAGGGAGTTTCCTATATTAAGAATGATGGATTGCATCCAAGTGAAGCTACAACGTTGGTTTTATGAAAGAAGAAATGAAGCAGAAAGAACTTTTTATGACGTTTATTGTTGGGTAGAAGAGGAATTGAAGAAAAAGATAGATTTAGCTTTTAATTTAAATGTAAGTTATTACGTTCTTACTTTAGCTTATTATTTTAATGATAATTTAACATAATGTACTAACTTATAGTTTTTCAACTTTGAAGGTCTTCCATGTTGATTCATGGCGTTCTAGAGTTGAGGATGAAGGAATTACTTTCTTGGTGGACTTAAACAAAAGAACATGTGATTGTTTTCAGTTTCAATTTGATTAATTACCATGTATACATGCAATTGCAGCTATCGAGAACAGAAACATCAAGAAGTCCAATTTCTGCTCGGACTGGTACTTAAAGGAATCTTGGCTGAAAACATATGAAAGACAAATACATCCTGTAGAACATACGGATTCTTGGATTGTACCAGAGAGTGTTAAGACACAAATTATTAAACCTCCAGATTTCAAAGTCCCGCCAGGTAGAAGGCTGAAGAAAAGGCATATTCCAGCTACCGAATCATCAAAACTAACATTCAAATGTGGTCGTTGCAGAAGAATTGGTCATAATAGAACATCTTGTATATTTTCTCCGGCAGTCCATCCATTTTCAAGGAAGCATAGAGAATAATATATATATCCACTTATGTTTATCTACTCTTTTAAGTTTTTGCTATAAATTGAGTTAATTTAGATTGACTTTATTTGAGCAAGTAAACATTAGCAGATGGTTATATAAAAGATGTCCTGAATTTTTAAAGTTTCTTTGCACTTACGTGCTCTTTGTTTCTTTTTCTTTTTTTGGGAGTTCAATTTATCTTTGTCGAACCAATTACTGTTTATGGGATTTTACTCTTGCAGTAAGTAAACAAGAAAGTCCTTTTCTTTATATAATTTGACGCCTGCAGCTTGTTGCATCTTTATTTTTAAAATCAGATTGGTACAAGTAAAACTTAAGGACATAATGTTTTTTAAAATCCTGAACATTTCAAGTATGAATCTAATATTAAGGACATAAATTTCTAAAATGTCCTTAACTTCTGGAAATCTCAGATTATTGTCTAGATTTCCAGAAGTTCAGGACATTTCAGAAAAATATGTCCTGAATATTATTTTCATTCTTCAACAAATCAGGACGTTTATGAACATTATGTCCTGAAGTTCTACAACAAACAATGTATCTTTTGCTATATCTCTACAGATTTAATAAAAGACTGAAAATTTAACATGGACAAATCAATAGTTATAAAACTTGACATCTGCAGCTTGCTAAACACAGCTTGCTACATCTTATTTTTAAAATGAGATTGGTACAAGTAGACTTCAAGACATAATTTTTTGAAACGTCCTGAACATTTAAAGTATGAATCTAATATATAGGACATAAATTTTTAAAATGTCCTTAACTTCTGGAAATATCAATTTATTGTCTATATTTCCAGACGTTTAGGACATTTTAAAAAATATGTTCTGAATATTATTTTCATTCTTTAACAAATCAGGATGTAGTTAACAGATCCTGAAGTTCTACAACAATCAATGTGTGTTGCTTTGAATTTCTAAAACTTCAAGACAATTTAATCAAAGATTGGCCCTTTAAAACTGTGAAAAAATGGACAAATCAATAGTTAACAGAAAGAAAGAAATTAATAATATGATGCCTTCATATTACTGCTGAAACTGTAATTTGGCATAGTTGTGACCAAAACATTATGCTATGCAAACAAAATAAAGTGCCTTGTGAATAATTTACAGGATATTTCAGAATTCATATGGATTCTTTACAGCAATTTTATACCAATTTCACTACAACTAACTTCCTTTACAACTACACTACAGATCCTTTGGGCAAGAAGTTTCATTTTCACTATCATAGTCGTCGCCGATATTTTCTGGTGGTGTATCATAACCAGAATTTCTTTTCCACTCTCCATGTGCCCAAAGATTTGTTGCAAGTTCTTTTCTGAAGTTTTATATGTCCTCAGGTTGGAATTTCTCCACATCCTTTCCCATCATCAACAACTCCACATACTTGATTAGGAATGCACCACAATCAGTCCTAAGAAAAATGTAAGACATGGAGTCAATTAAACAATATATTTAATAAAATAAATCTAAAGTACATATAAAGTATATAGCAAATGACAACACGTACGATCCAGTTTGGTGTGGTGATCTTTGCCACTGAATATCAAATTTGTTGAATGCATTTCCAAAAGACTTGTGATTTTTCTCAAACTGTGAGAACTTTAGCAAGTGGGGGATCATGTGTGCATACATTTTAATGTGTTTCATTCCTTGCTAATATGGCTCACTATATATGGAATCGTACACATCAATATTTCTCTCATTCAAGTCCAATACCCTCAAAAGAAAATGTGTCACAACATCATTATCTTCTGAAGAAAGCCGACATGGAAAAAAGATTTTGTCAACCTCTGTCCAAGCAATTCCACATCTACGATTGTCACCCCACACATATGGTGTGATAACCAATTGATTATTACCACACCAAAACTCATCTGAAGCATCTTCATTGAAATCCTTATACACAAGTAGCATATAGTTATCAAAAAGTATATATGTAGTTGTGCAATGAAAAGGATGGGCGCAAGGGTGGTAGCATTCTTTCTTTCTCAAATAATACAGGGCAATGTCAATATGCTTCATAAAAAGGCAAAAAAAAGAAAAAAAATCCATTAGTCATAAATAATTAAAAAATAATAAATTAAGAAGAAAGAAAACAAATGCCTTGTGAATTATCAATTCTTATCATCAAGTCCAAAGTTACTATCTGAAAGCTCAAGGAAGAACATTTTGCTACTGATTTTTTTATGGTACAATTTATATGGATTCTTTCTCACACCATTATTCTCGGCATATATATCAGTTAGTCCCCTGAAAATTTTGAAAATATCAAAGTTAGAAAGTTTATAAGTTAGTCCTCAATTCCTAATTAAGGACACTTGGTCCTGAACTTAGACTTACAAGCTCATAAATTAAAGTTCTGAACTTAGAGTAACAAGTTTATAAGTTAAGGACAATTGATCCTGGACTTAGAGTGGAAGTTCAAAAATTAAGGACACTTGTAACTGAAGTTAGAGTTGCAAATTTAAAAATTAAGGACATGTAGTCCTTAACTTACAGTTACAAGTTCAAAAGTTAAGGACACTTGGTCCTGAACTTAGACTTACAAGCTCATAAATTAAAGTTCTGAACTTAGAGTAACAAGTTTATAAGTTAAGGACAATTGATCCTGGACTTAGAGTGGAAGTTCAAAAATTAAGGACACTTGTAACTGAAGTTAGAGTTGCAAATTTAAAAATTAAGGACATGTAGTCCTTAACTTACAGTTACAAGTTCAAAAGTTAAGGACACTTGGTCCTGAACTTAGACTTACAAGCTCATAAATTAAAGTTCTGAACTTAGAGTAACAAGTTTATAAGTTAAGGACAATTGATCCTGGACTTAGAGTGGAAGTTCAAAAATTAAGGACACTTGTAACTGAAGTTAGAGTTGCAAATTTAAAAATTAAGGACATGTAGTCCTTAACTTACAGTTACAAGTTCAAAAGTTAAGGACACTTGGTCCTGAACTTAGACTTACAAGCTCATAAATTAAAGTTCTGAACTTAGAGTAACAAGTTTATAAGTTAAGGACAATTGATCCTGGACTTAGAGTGGAAGTTCAAAAATTAAGGACACTTGTAACTGAAGTTAGAGTTGCAAATTTAAAAATTAAGGACATGTAGTCCTTAACTTACAGTTACAAGTTCAAAAGTTAAGGACACTTGGTCCTGAACTTAGACTTACAAGCTCATAAATTAAAGTTCTGAACTTAGAGTAACAAGTTTATAAGTTAAGGACAATTGATCCTGGACTTAGAGTGGAAGTTCAAAAATTAAGGACACTTGTAACTGAAGTTAGAGTTGCAAATTTAAAAATTAAGGACATGTAGTCCTTAACTTACAGTTACAAGTTCAAAAGTTAAGGACACTTGGTCCTGAACTTAGACTTACAAGCTCATAAATTAAAGTTCTGAACTTAGAGTAACAAGTTTATAAGTTAAGGACAATTGATCCTGGACTTAGAGTGGAAGTTCAAAAATTAAGGACACTTGTAACTGAAGTTAGAGTTGCAAATTTAAAAATTAAGGACATGTAGTCCTTAACTTACAGTTACAAGTTCAAAAGTTAAGGACACTTGGTCCTGAACTTAGACTTACAAGCTCATAAATTAAAGTTCTGAACTTAGAGTAACAAGTTTATAAGTTAAGGACAATTGATCCTGGACTTAGAGTGGAAGTTCAAAAATTAAGGACACTTGTAACTGAAGTTAGAGTTGCAAATTCCAAAATTAAGGACAGGTAGTCCTTAACTTACAGTTACAAGTTCAAAAGTTAAGGACACTTGGTCCTGAACTTAGACTTATAAGCTCATAAATTAAAGTCCTGAACTTAGAGTAACAAGCTCATAAGTTAAGGACACTTGGTCCTGAACTTACAGTAACAAGGTCATAAGTTTAGGACACTTGGTCCTGAAGTTAGAGTTGCAAATTCAAAAATTAAGGGCATGTAGTCCTTAACTTACAATTACAAGTTCAAAAGTTAAGGACACTTGGTCCTGAACTTAGACTTACAAGCTCATAAATTAAAGTCCTGAACTTAGAGTAACAAGCTCATAAGATAAGGACAATTGGTCATGAACTTAGAGTGGAAGTTCAAAAATTAAGGACACTTGGTCCTGAAGTTAGAGTTGCAAATTCAAAAATTAAGGAGAGGATGTCCTTAACTTACAGTTACAAGTTCAAAAGTTAAGGACACTTGGTCCTGAACTTAGACTTACAAGCTCATAAATTAAAGTCCTGAACTTAGAGTAACAAGCTCATAAGTTAAGGACAATTGGTCTTGAACTTAGAGTGGAAGTTCAAAAATTAAGGACACTTGGTCCTGAAGTTAGAGTTGCAAATTCAAAAATTAAGGACATGTAGTCCTTAACTTACAGTTACAAGTTCAAAAGTTAAGGACACTTGGTCCTGAACTTAGACTTACTAGCTCATAAATTAAAGGACAATAAGTCCTGAACTTAGAGTAACAAGCTCATAAGTTAAGGACAATTGGTCCTGAACTTAGAGTGGAAGTTTAAAAATTAAGGACACTTGGTCCTGAAGTTAGAGTTGCAAATTCAAAAATTAAGAACATGTAGTCCTTAACTTACAGTTACAAGTTCAAAAGTTAAGGACACTTGGTCCTGAACTTAGACTTACAAGCTCATAAATTAAAGTCCTGAACTTAGAGTAACAAGCTCATAAGTTAAGGACAATTGGTCCTAAACTTAGAGTGGAAGTTCAAAAATTAAGGACATTTGGTCCTGAAGTTAGAGTTGCAAATTCAAAAATTAAGGACAAGTAGTTCTTAACTTACAATTACAAGTTCAAAAGTTAAGGGCACTTGGTCCTGAACTTAGACTTACAATCTCAAAAGTTAAGGACACTTAATCCTTAACTTAGAGTTACATGCTCAAAAACTTAGGACATTTAGTCATGAAGTTAGAGTTGGAAGCTCAATACACTTAGTCCTGAATATAAAACTATAAGTCCAAGACACAAATGTAAGCAATTAAGAAATAATGAATACATTTAGGGGCTTACACTTTTTTGCGACCTTTCCTTTTCTCCTTGCCCAACCACCCAATGAATTTCTTCAATAAGTTTTCATCATATTTGGCATAATGAAAAATACATGTACGAGTATATTTTGATTTTATCCAGACCGTATACTTTGGAGTATTTTTATTGTGCGCCATCGATGTTCCTCTTTTTCTTTTATGTTCAAAAAGAGATTTCAATTGCCAACTAAGCTTCTTATTCCTTTTCCCTCGACCAAGCTCTTCTTCAACATTTCCTTCAACCTCCATAGACAAACCCTCATCAATGCTCATTTGTGTAGTCGGAGGAGTAGGAGTAAGAATAGCAAATGATGGACCATCCAAACCAATACTATCTTTCTTCATTTTCCTAGTATATTGGTTAACGACTTTATCTTTGTTTTGCTCTGCAAGCAACACTACATATACATTAGTTTGCTGCAAGTCGTCAATTCTAGGACAAATTGTCAAATGAAGAGACAAAAACTAAGGACATAATTTTTGAAATGTCCTCATAATTTAAATTATGAATACAATATTAAGGACACAATCAATACCTGTGTTGGCCACACTGCCTTTTTGTATTTCTTTAACAGACAATGGAGCTGACATATTGATTGCATTTTCTTTATCTTGCAACTGTTCTCCATGTTCTTCGATTGCAAGTTCACAAGATTCTGCAAAATATTTATAAGAGCTAACACAATTAGTACTTGTTACTAATCTTTGATTAAAACAAACATGTATAAGATGAAAAAAAACTCCGTCTAACTAACCTTTTGCAACTGTCAAGATTATGCCAGTTAAATCATTATCTTAACTAGCATTTTTTTGGCTTCCAATATTGTCTGTAAGAGAGAGAGGTGTAGAGATATCATATGTTCCTTCTATACATTTGCAAACAATCTCACTTATGCTTGTTCCTTGGGTATTTTCTATCTCTTGAGATTGCCCTCCACTTTTGTCTTTTGAAATTTCATCATCTTGATAGTTCACTCCATCTTCTTTCCTTGCAGCTTCAAAAGATTTTGTAACATTTACAATTAATACTTGTTACTAATAGTTTACTAAAACTAACATTCAACATATCATGAAAATTCCATCTAACCTTGATTGGCATCATTTTGATTTCCAAATTTATCTTTAAGTGAGAGAGGTGTAGATAGATCATATATTCCTTCAACACATTTGCATACAATCTTACTTATACTTGTTCCCAATGGTTTCTAAATCCTGAGATTGCACTCCAGATTTACAAATTATTTCTGTTACATTTCTCTTTTGGATTTTCTTGGTCTTGACAATCCACTCCATCTTGAACTTCCACTCCATAAAAAGATTCTACACATATTTATAATCACAAAACTTTTTATATGTATTACGCTATTGAATATAAATTTCAATGACAACGAATACAAAAACTGTATCTAACCTTTCCCAATTTCGATGCCAATATCAGTTTCATCTTCTAGATGCGCATCTCTATAATCGCTTTCATAATGATCTTCTACATGCACATCTATATCATCACATTGATCATCAACTGCATCTTTGCTAATTGGAACACTAGGTTCTCTCTCTATGGTCCTTTCATGAGGTTTGTCAAGAAGTTTCAATAAAGTATCAATCTTTGATCCTAGGTTTTTCTTTAAAGCCTGTGAGATAGTATTTAAAATAAGAATCAGAATGTTAGCTGCTTATAAGTTACGACACTTAGTCCTTAACATAGAGATACAAGCACAGAAATTAAGGACAAGTGTTCCTTAACTTAGAGTTACAAGCACAGAAATTAAGGACAGGTAGTCCTGAACTTAGAGTTTCAAGTTCAAAAAATAAGGACATGTAGTCATGAACTTAGAGTTACAAGTTAAAAAGTTAAGGACATGTAGTCATGAACTTAGAGTTACAAGCTAAAAAGTTAAGAACATGTAGTCCTAAACTTCAAGTTACAAGCTCACAAATCAAGGATACTTGGTCCTTAACTTAGAGTTACAAGCACAGAAATTAAGGACACTTGGTCCTGAAGTTAGAGTTGCAAATTCAAAAATTAAGGACAGGTAGTCCTGAACTTCGAGTTCCAAGTTCAAAAGTTAAGGACATGTAGTCCTGAACTTAGAGTTACAAGTTCAAAAGTTAAGGATAAGAAGTCCTAAACTTAGAGTTACAAGCACAGAAATTAAGGATATTACCTTGATGTCATTTTGAATCCTTTTTTTTATAAAGCTATTTTTTGATGTATTCTAGTACTTTCTGCCTGCATATCCTTTTTGAACTTCTCCGATAATCTCTGAATCAAAAACCGTAAAAACAAAAAAGTCTCTTAAGAAAAAATAAGCAAATAAAAAACTAATGGTATTCAAAGACAGAAAACCTACGTTAACAATTTCCTTAAGCAAGACTTCATCAAATTGTGTTGAAGGCATTGAACTTTGATCTTGAGACAATGGCACATGCACACTAGCGGGCTCCGCATCGTCTTCAGAAGAAAGAAATGGTACCATCTCGAGAAACTGATACAACTGTTATATAAGAAAAAAAAAACGTAAGTATTCAGAACTAAAAGACAAACAAAAACATAGCTAGTAATCCTATTAACTTACTTTTTCATTATGGAAGTACTTTTTGCATAGGGTATCATAATGTGGAGATTTCATATCTGAATAACATAGCATCCGAGGGAACCCACATTCTCTGAAGTTCACAAATTATTTTTCCTGAAAAATTGGGAATACTTCCATAATCCAGCGAAAGGGAAGCCAAGTATAGTACAATTGTCCTTCTCTTTATCTTTCTCATTCTCATTCTCATTCTCATTCTCTTTCTCTGAAATATTTTGTTTGGGCTTCAAGCAACTCTTCAATGATTTTAGTAACTTTTCATAACAAAAAGAACCCCAATTGAAAGAAGAGCAGAGTTCATCGTCATCTACGATTTTCATTACCCGCTCAGACATATTCCGATTCTTGCGCTTCCCCATCAACACAGATTCAACAAAATAAATTGTTTCCAACTTCACCGCATCATCATGGTTGCCTACAAATGATGCAGTTGTACCATATGGGTGACTAGTAATAAAATGCCACAAATCGCCTAACTCGATTCTATCCTTTCCAGGGAAGTAGACTTTCGAAAGCCTATTCTCTTTTTCACTCAAAACTTTGAAGCCCACTGAAGAAAAATATTTCAACCCAGTAATTATCTGGAATGCTTCACGTGTAAACTTCACTTCATGATCAAAAACCTTGAATGTCATTGAATTCGATTCATTACTTACAATTTCTGAAAGCAACACACAATGAATAAGTTTACCACAGAAGTTCACACTTTGTAATCGGAAAAGTTTCCGAAAACACCATCCCTCAACTTCTTCCATTGCGTGTTCGACAAGAAACTTTTTATTGTTTCCTTATACTAAAAATTTCCTTTCCAATAGCTCATCGAATTACGCCAATCATCAAATTCGAAAACACGATCTCCTTCCATTAGCACACTACAAAGAAGGAAATAGAACGTAAACATTAGGATTATTTTTCTGAAATGTCCTTAATATTTAAACTAAAAAAACTAAAATTCAGGACCTAAGTAGATGCATCTTTAATAAAAGAACAGTAAACTAAAATTAGCTTACAAATTTTTAGGACTATTTGTTTTTGAAATGTCCTTAATATTTAAACTAAAAAACTAAAATCCAGGACCTAATTAGATACATCTTTAATAGAAGCACAATTAATTAAAATTAGCTTACAAATTCTTAGGACTATTTTTCTGAAATGTCCTAAGAAACACAGTTAACTAAAATTCCTAAACATAATTAGCTTACAAATTCTTAGGACTATTTTTCTGAAATGTCCTAAGAAACACAGTTAACTAAAATTCCTAAACATAATTAGCTTACAAATTCTTAGGACTATTTTTCTGAAATGTCCTTACATAATCAATATATTGATTGAACCGCAAACACATTTCAATACCAAAAGGTTCTCAATAACTTTCTCACAAAAATCCGCTCCCTATTCCTCAGCGAATCAAGTTATAATCATTATTTTGGACATTTCACAGACACTTGATGACAAACACAATATTGATCACGATTAGAGATATACAAAAAGAAAAATGCACAAAAGCAAAATCGAAAACATACCAGTTAGCTGGTTCGCTGCAGAGAAGATAACAAAGGAGAAGAGATTAAGTTGGGACAAAGTATACGCAGAGAATTGTTATGGGCTGGGCAGGAACAAAATCTCACAAAGAGTTACATGCAGGAACGATATTGAGGGAGCGAAATTTTACCTCTGAAATTTTGGCTCTGAACTTAAATCGAGAGAAGCGTATAAAGAAAGGGTTTGGGAATAAAAGAAATAGAAGAAAGGGTAAAAATGTCTTTTCATATTAATTTTAATAGAGTAGTGACTATTTTTGCTCAACATTAAAATTGGTGGATAAAAAATAAACACCACCTTATTTAGTGACTACTACACGCTATTTTTACGAAGATAGGTGGTAGGCTATGGTGATAGAAGGTTTAAGCTGGTGGGAACGACAGTTCTCCTTTCCCATCGACAATGGTATAATATGGTGGTGAAACAAAGAACAAAAGGAAGGTAAACAAAATAAAAAAATAAAAAAGCAAAAAAGAAAGATCCGGTTTGCATTGGCTTATTTTAACTCCTTTTAAGCCAAAATCGCTTGTAGTGTTTGGATAAAGTAAAAAGGTGATTTTGTTTTTAAGCTAAAATGATAAAAATAAATCATAAGTTAAAAATTAAAATTACTAACTTATGACTTTTGGCTTAAAAGTCACTTACAACAAACCCATCCAAACGGCTCTTAAGTGGCTTTATACACGTATCAAGCCCACGTATAACACAAGCCAAACATAAATCTGAAAATCATTTGGTAGAGGATTAGTTCCAATCCGAAAGAGACTAGGCAATTAAGCGGTCGTCCGCAAAATTTAAAGTGAGTAGAGTGTAATATACACATTTTCCCTTTCTTCTAGCAGTTAACATAACCTTTTACATGATAAATTTGATAATCCACTTGAAATATTCTGGAAGGTTGTTGCATAGAGTACTAGTAATAGTTGTTGACCAAAGTCCTTCAGAGTATTAAAACATCGTTCATCATCTTTAAAAATCATTTCATGTACGCAACAATAGTGCAAATTTAAATTAGTGATTTACGTGTACTTGTTTTCTTGTTGATGAACGATGTTACCCTCCGAGTACATCTGCAGAAGAGAAGTGGAAAACAAATCATCAAGAAGTAGATAAAGAGCACATAGCGAAAAACCAACAGATAAAGGGTAAAGGAGAAACAGCAATACCAAAACGCATTTACGAAGGAAACAAATGTAATAATAAGTAATTCAATACTATGAAGGTAATAAGAACCATATTCTATTTTAAAGGGTCTATTGGAAACAGCCTCTCTATCCTCACAAGGTAGGGGTAAGGTCTGCGTACACACTACCCCAGACCCCACAGTGTGGGATATTACTGGGTATTATGTTGTTGTTGTTGTTGTTGTTGTTGTTATTCTATTTTAAAGGTTAACTCGAGCAATAATAGCAGCAGATAACCTAGGAGAAAAGCATTGCACAGTCAGGACCAGCAGCCCAGACTGCTCCTGCTCTGAAGTCTCAAGAGAAAATCCAACAGGTTTTGATACCCATGGTATCAAGATACCTCTTCACGCTGCTCACTTTGGAAAGTATGAAAAATAAAGCAACTTGCCAGAGGTTGAAGAGGCGAGAGTGAAATTTGTGTTGAATAAGAATTTCTTAGAGCCTTTGGGAACTCTTCCGCTGTGTGTTATTGGGTTTGAAAGGAACAAAAAGAAAACAGGAAATGGAGATGGGAGTAATCACACAACAAGGAACACTGCTCCAACGAAACAACCAAGTCACTAGCATAAAGCCATCTTAAAGGTTCCATAGCTCTTTGGAGTTCTAACTCGAGTGATAACGGAATCTTCAGTCCCTTTATAGTTTCCCATTTCTTAAGCCTTCGTATTTGCAAAAAAGTTTCAGTCTTTTCTTCTTTGAATTTTGCAATTTTAGAAAATCATCAGTTTAGCCTCGAGGAAATATTTTCTGGAAGTCCACCAAAAAAGCTGATTAGAAGAGACAGAAGGGAGGTATATAACATGGGGACAGACTTTAACTAAGAGCCTCTACCAAAGCCTGACATTTGTTTGGTTTTTCTCTTCCGAAAAAAGTGAGGTTGGAAACATTTCGGAAAAATGTTTTCCAATTTCCCCATGTTAGCTTGGCTTAAATGTTTTGGAAAATATTTCCTTATGAACACATTTTCCTCTAATTTCCGAAAAATTACTTCCCGAGCAAGAGGGAAAACATTTCCTGAAACTATCCAACAGATGGTTTTAACCCTCCCCATCCCCATCCCCC
>AWOL01S0068648.1:54812-78967 GCA_000715115.1 Nicotiana otophora
CAAAGCCCCCACAGTCACCCCTACTTCAACCCCTCTCCAACCCCCACCTCCATAGTCTTTTCCTAGATTATATATAAATGCTCTTGGGACAATATTCTCTGCTTACTAACCAAACGCCAAAATATAAGTAAGAAAACCACTTATCAAACACACCCCAAGTGATTAACATATCAGTTGGATAATTTTCTAACTAATCACTATCTTTAAGTAACTAGAAAATCTCCTCCTAGGGTTTTATAACACAGCTAACAACCAAGGTAGATGACTACAAGTAATAGAGGAAGACCAGGGTTAAATATAAAAACCCACCAGCCACGCCACATGACACTAAGTTCATCCAGAATTGAACTCTTTTCCTACTCCTACTAGTTACACGCACAAAAACACAGAGACACTTGGGATGAAATAACTTCCATATTTTGCTCAAGGAGAGGACAAAAGAGAGTATAAAATTATTTTTGAAAAGAGACAGGCCCAGATTAGAGCAGGTAAATTTCCTTGAAGTCTAAAAGGGCACTGTGCACAAAACTGAGGATAGAGAATTGATGCCTTCTCCACACTGCTTGTTCAGATCTACTTTACAAGGCTGAAGGCAGAATTCTCTCTCAAAGCACAAAGAATAGGTAGAAATTTGACAGGAGTCTCCACTTCCCAACAAGAAATTGCCGCTACAATTGGAAATGTCACTCAAATAGAAGCCCAATATCAATGAGCAACAAATTCTAGATTTACCAGATAGAGAATAGAAGCAACAAACTAGGCATACCAGGCCCAGAGCTTCAGCCACACTTCTCCTGCTCTGATCACCACACACACGTAGAAGAGTGTTCATTAGGAATTCCCTCTGATCTACTTTTAAGTGTTTCTCAAGTCCACGAGCCACCATCTCCATCTCAGGCTGTAGAAACATGCCAATAAAACAACAAATAGCATGAAATGGTCCTACACTGCAGTGCAAAGTGCATCGGCACCTTGTAATAGTGAGACAACTTGAAAAGATCACTACATAGAGTGAATAATCTAGCTAGGATCATTGATAGCTGAAATTCTTCTTTTTTTTCATATAGTAAATTATACCATCAGGCATTGGGATCAAGAATAAATTTATCAATTCCTGGATTTGTGTGTTTCTAATCAACTATCAATGCCGGGGCACTTTTTAAAGAATTAAAACAACACACACCATGAGAATTACTCAAGCAGAGCATAAACCACACGAACTTAACCGAAGTACAAAATGAAGAGAAGACGAACCGAGAACTCTTCAGGAGGAAATATCTGGTGAATTACACATATTTTAAACAGTTCCATCGCAGCTTCAGAATGCTTTCCTTGTATTTCCAAGGCCTGAAAATAAAAAGATTCTAGTAGCATCAGTACAAGCAAAATATATTATATTTATGACCATCAATTAGTTCATCATGTCAACTGCTTATTTTAGAAGAAAAGCAAAGATGGAAGACAAGCTTTCTTCTTTTGTAAGACAATAATTCTCTCAATCACCAAATCCAAAACCAGATGTACTGAAGTTCACATGCCGATACATTCAACATACCAGCGGCAGTTGATGGATTGGTTGAAATTAGAAGAAACTACAGTAGTTGTTTAGTTTCCTACCTTTACATATTATACAACAGGGCTTCAAAACTGATGTTTTATTATCTCATCATAGAGGTTTCTATTTTTAAACAAGGCTTAATTTCTTCCCTTATTAAAGGTAAAAGAGGAAGTATAACATTGATTAGCAACTGTTTATTTGCTAGCTCCCTTTCATTTTACTAGCCATTTCAATAAGATAGGGGCTTATCCCATGCACAAACGTTGTACCAACTAGTCTTGGTTATGAGTGTTCCGGGGATGAGAAAGGAAAGAGGGAGGAGAATGATAAAAAATTGCTCTTGGGTTAACTTACCAAAAACAATTGTTCTTGGGTTAATTGTAGATCTCCTTTCTTGTCAAGCCTAGAACTTGAAGAGGAGGTTGGAAATTGGTAATTAGGAGGGTTTGCTGACCGATTAGGTTTTAAGAGATCTCCATTTAATTCTCCTCCTTAGCTTCCAAATTCTCCCAACCATAGTTGAAGAAGAACCGATAGCTTTATCAAAAGTAGATTTATGCAGGACAACTTTATGGATGGATTAAGGATTTTAATAACATAGCCTGCTTCAAGAAGTCCAAGGGCACAAATGAATTTAATTCCACGTGGAAGAAAAACTTACCCAAGCTTGCAAGAACCTTGACCTAGTGCGTGCAGCAACAGCTGCAGAAACCATTCTTGCAGCCCGAGTATTCTCAAGTCCAACATTATCAGCAAGCCCAGCAATGAAGATTTGTGCTTCTTCACCACCAATTAGAACAAAAGCTGACTGATTTGCAGTGCTGCAGAAGAGCAAAGAAGCAGCAGCTATATGAGGGTAAAAAGGATGAAAAAGCAGGGCATTGAGTAATCATGCGTCGAGCTAAGCGAGCTACCTTTCACAATAATTAAGAACAAAGTCGATTGCCACACGATAAAGGGTATCCCGTGCATTCTCAGTATCAAATGAAACTTTCACGCCTGATACCCTCCCTATACATCGTAACTACAAATGGACCAGCATGTTAGCACAAATTAGAGCATAGCTTATAAATTATTAAAAAGTAAAAACTTTGTCAACAAGGAAAGTGGAAATGAGACAGTACCATCCAAAATAAAAAGGCTATCTAACATGTAGTTCCACTAAAATTTTAAGTTTGAAAGAACATGGACATCTGCAAGGACAATATTATAAAGGTAAGCCATCCCACCTAATAACCTTTCTGTCTTGCCCTATGCCCCTACCGCACTGCCTTCTAAATAAAGAAGGCTAACATGTACTTCCACCAAAAGAAAATAGAACTGTTCCTAGATCACTATTTTGAATTGTCAGTCTTGAAATTGACAAAGACTAAGAGCCCATTTGGTTAGCTGAATTTAAGTAGCTTTGAAGCACCAAGTGCTGAAAGCATTTTCCAAGTGTTAGCTGAATTTATGAGTACGCAGTTACGTGTGTTGTGTTTGACTGAAAGTGCTAAGCTTAACAATTGATGTGTTTGGTGAAAAAGAAATACTGATAAGTATTTTTCTGCTAAAATGATTGAAATATGAGCTTATTATTGCAACCTTTTTAATTTTAAAGTAACAGAAAGTTGGATCTCAATTCACTTTATACTATAAATCTGTAGTTAAGTTTTATATATTAACAATATCTAATTTTTTACACCATTAAATTAAGCTACTAATTGTCAATTATTTTATACGTTTTCACATAGTTTTATCTCGTGGCAGTATTACATGAAATTAGGACCTCTTCTTTCTGTTTGCAACGAATTTTCGACATACGAAAAATAACTGCAATCACAAAAGAATAAAGTAATTTTATTAATCAATTGTGAGTACAATTATGTTTCTCCCTTGATTCTTCCTCCAAATTGTTCTCCGTGATTCGAGGGCTGAATCATCGTATTTCTCGAACTTAGGATGATGCGGACCTTCCTGAGATGTATTTGATCTCCATGAAAGTCGGGCATTTTGTGGATCTTCTTCTTGAAGTATTTTATTATCAAGAAGTGCCTGGCTACATCTTGGTCTCTCTATGAGTATCCCAATAGTTTATGGGATATTGAGATGATCTCCATTTTTTGAGATCCTTTTTTTAAAGGAATATGTTAATCTTTTTTATAGGAATGGCCTAGAGTTAGGGTAGGTAGCCTCCAAGTTAGGGTATTGGTAGAGTAGCCTCCAAGCAGCCCTAATAGACTCCTAAAATTTCAAGAGTAGTGTCAATGTAGGATTTAGCCCAAATATCTTATAGGCTTGATCCATTAAGATTTCGATGTCTATACTTTCTAATTCCAGAAAGAAGATTCTCTTCTCAGAAATTTATATGTTATCTATTTCATTTGATAAAGATCCTGTCTCGAAATAACAATGTGAGCGGCTTTAATAATGAAGCAAGATCAGATCTGAAGTAGTGTCTACAAAAGAGAATATTCTAATGCAAACAAGAAGCATAGATTAATAGCCAAACATTTTTGTTAGCAACTAGATGGAGGAAGAAAAGAAAGAAAACGGGATTTGAACTTTCAATTAGGGAGGGTACTGTGAGGATTATATAAACACATATAAGGGATAGTAATGTAAATTACTAGGCCAAACTCATCTATCTTTTAAGCAAAAAAGCCATAAGTTCTCCAACTTATAGCTTTTCGCTTGTTTTCGAAAGTTTTGGTTTAAAAGCACTTTTTGTGTTTGCCAAATACCAAAATGAGTCCATGCTTTTTGGTTTGACTAGCTTTTAAGCCAATCCAAACACCCTCTAAACTGAAACCTTAAGTCTAGCTTAAAGATCCACATTCTCTAACAATCACTAAAACTGTATCCACTGGCTGCTGCCCCCCGATCCACTCTCCCAGTAATCCAAGGACAGAAGGAAAATCTACTCACAAACTACAAGTTGAAGGACAAAAGAAAAAGGAGGGAAAAACAAGTTTTCAGAAACCTCCATCTTGTTTCTTTGTATCGTTTTTCCATTGTTGATGAATCACATTTCTTGTCCATATTATGTACAAGTTCGAGACATGGTTGCTCGTCATTTTTCAAATCATCCCAACTATCTAGCCAGCACTGGATTCTCTCTAAGCAAAAAAGTATATACGGTAAAAAAATTGTGTGCTTTACATACGTCTCACCATTCCAAATAATCCCCCCCCCCCAAAAAATTAATGTTTTTTATGAAGTAAATTGCATTAGAAAAGGCAACAAGAAGATGCAGAATTACAAAAGGAGTCAAAAAGCTAGCTCCAATAAAAAAACCTACAAGGAGCTAGTATATCAAAAAACTGTAAACAATAAAAAGCTAGTTCCAAGCCATATCTATGCTAGAATCAGCGAGCTAACAATATCCAAAAAATTATCAACACTATTTACGGGAGAATGAAAAGTCCATCCGAATAAATTAACTAAGCATCTAGCTTTCAGAGAGTAGGTTGGAGTTGAGATTCCATCAAAACAACTGTGATTCCTTTCTTTGCATAAGTACCACAAATTTACTGCAGCTATCATTCTCCAAATTCTTTTGATGGTTTTGTCAACTCTTGAAAAATACCAGCTAACAAAAGTTCCTTGATAGAATGAGGCATGACCCATTGCAGACCAAAAATTGAGAAGAAATTCCAAATAGCATATGTAAAAATAAGTGTAACATTCTCAGAGTCGCTTTTTCCTAGCTGAGGCGACCCGACCATCAGAAGCGATTGCATCAGCCAAGAAAGCGCGAAGCGACCCAGAAGCGAGAAGCGCTCGCTTCGTTCAGAGGGGTCATTTTAAAAAATAAAAAGTTTGGGTCTTTGTTTTTATTATACAAAACAGACCCAAAGTGAAAAGACCATTCTTTCTCCTTCCCAACGTTAGCAGCGACAGCCAGCTAGGGTTTCAACCTCCAGGTAATTCTTCTTCTTCTTCTCTCCTCTTATTCAGTTTTTCTCCTCCAGCGCACAGCTAGGGCAGGAGCTGGTTCCCCCCCCCCCCCCCCTTTTATTCTTCTTATTTATTAGGTTTAATATATATTTTACTTATAAAATTAATTATTATATATATGTTATATTTTCAGTTTATTTGATTGTGTGTGTTTGTGTGTATATATATATATATATGTTATATTTTCAGTTTATTTTATTTCTTTAATGTGTATCTCAGTTTATAAAATTAATTATTATCTATATTATATTAAAAGCACGAAAACCCTTAGCAAAATATTATTCGCCTTTTTTACCCTTCATAAGTGGCTTTTATATTGGATAAAATTGTAGTTATAAGTAAAAATAACTTTTTTATCTATTTAAAAAACAAAAAGTGTCGAAATATAATATTAAGAAGATCCCAATAATTAATGTCGCTTTTGTATTTAAGATTCGTTTACAAAATTGTCCCGCAATTAATATTACTTAACGTATATTTTGCCAAATTTACTGCTCAATCCTTCTCTTACTATATGAGTATATTCAATCAACATAGCGAGTTATTCCACTAACTAAAGTTCTTTCTAAAAGGATTTAGGACAATACAAACAATTTGAAGCATAAATATTCTAAATTTACGCACGGCAAATTCTATAGTGTTAAAAAGGTTGGTTTCACCAACTAATGTTACTTCACGTTTAGAATTCTTTTACCAAAATTGTCCAGCAATTGGTGTCACTTTAGGTTTAGTATTGTTTTACCAAAATTGCCGGATAGAAAGCCAATTTGGAGAAATTGAACACTTTAATAAACAAAACTCTATTCCACATTCTTAAATACTTGACGTTGGCAACGCGAAATTGCGAGTGATTTGAGGTAAACTTTTTAACCTTTAAGCTATTTTTGAAGTGATGTATTTTCATTGTTTTTAGTGTATTCTTCAAAAACAATTACAAATCAAAATATTTTCGATTGTGATTTTTGTATACGATGTCTCATATATGATTACAATTTAAAATTGGCTTATTTATTAAATTTGTACACATTGTTTGAATTATTGCATTCCAAAATATAATTTAAAAAGTGATTAAACATTTTAACTCATATTAATTAAACATCTTCATAATTCAAGAGTAATTTTAGCCTATATTTTGTAACTATAATTACTATTGCCTGATCAAGTAGAATTGACTGTGTTATTTATATTGTATGTGCTATTTAAGAATAGAAGTTGGCAATTGGCGTCCCCACATTCAATCAAAAACTTATCAATTTCATTTGTCAAGTAAATAATTATCTAATAAAAATTTTTCTCTCTTTATTTCTATTTAAGTTTTTAATGTTTGTTCAATTGTAACATATTATTTATTTTATATTATCTCAGCATATCATCGCGCTCAATCCCCCCCCCCCCCCCCAAAAAAGATGGTTTTGATTAGCCAGTTCTATATTGAAGACAAACATTCCACAAAAGCAACGGTCGCTTCTTGAGGGTTCAATCGGAATTGATAAGAAGTGAGGTAAGATTGTCGACAAGAGGGGGTTGCTCAGATGATCAGCACTTCTCAACTACAATCTCAAGGTCGTGGTTCGAGTCACCAAAGGAGCAATAGCTCAAACAAAGGGGGATGAAAGGGAAATAAAAGGGGAGGGGAATTAAAAAAAAAGAGAGGTAAGATTGCCTCATTTTTTAAAACGTTATGACTATTTATCTTGGTTTTAGACAAGGTGGTACTTTATTTCAAAATTCACATAATATTTTGAATTCAGAAGTTAAGTTTTTTTCTTAATACTTTGTTCAGTTTACCTGATTGGAGAAAGCTCTCCCTCGGATAAATAATTTGTTTATCTCATAAAAATAAATCTCTTTTTCTTTCTATTTAATTGTTTAATTTTTGTTCAATTTTAACATATTATTTATTTTATTTTATTTCAACATATCATCTCGCCCGATTCCCAAAAAAAAGTTGTTTTTGATTCTCCACTTCCTTATCGAAAACGAGCATCCCACGAAAGCAATGACTGTTTTGCTGCGGGTTCAATCGGAATTGATAAGAAGTGAGACAAAATTGCCTTGTTTTTAAGCGTCATGACTATCTATCTTGGTCTCAAACAAGGTGGTACTTTGTTTCAAATTTCAAACCAAATTTTGAATTTGTAAGTTTTTTTCTTAGTACTTTGTTCAGTTTAGTTGATTGGAGAAAGCTCTTTGACCAAACAGTAATTAAGCAAGGATATTGTGGACTGCATATTGAAAAGACTTTTCAAGAAACTTTAACTTATAAAAATAATGCAAATTATGTGATTTGGAGGATAATAAGTTTTTTCAGTGTGAATTATAAATTATTCAATTATTTTGAATACATGTTAACACTCATTTCCATTCCATTTAAATAAATGTCACATTTATTTGACGTCAATTGCTATTATAAAATTCATTCTTATGATATACAATTTTTTTTATTAATAAGCTTAGCTAACACGTGCAACGTACGTACATTGATATATATATATATAGAACTGCGCTTCGCTTTTGAAGCGAAGCGAGCCCCAGTCGCTTTTTTGCGCTTCTCGCTCTCAAAAGCACTGGTCCATGTGAAATATGCCACTTTTCGTGGTTGTCTGGTCTCAAAACATGTTTCCAAAGCCAGTCCACTAGCATACCATTTTGTGAGCATAAGCGGTTGTAGCTATCTTTGACAGTGAACTTTCGTTCTTTACAACTCCCCCACATGATTTTTAGCCAGTTTGGCCAAACCTTTTTCTCGGCCAAAAGTGTTTTTCCCCCCAAAGTTAAGGTGTTCGGCCAAGCCTCTTGAAGGGGAAAAAAGTGCTTCTGAGTAGAAGCAGAAGCAATTTTTGAAAAGCAAAAAAAAGTAGCTTCTCCCTAAAAGCAATTTTGAGAAAAATACACTTAGAAGCACTTTTTAAAAGCTTGGACAAACACTAATTGCTGCTCAAAAGTGCTTTTCAAATTGATTAGTAAAACACAAACTGCTTCTCGCCAAAAGTAGTTTTTTGTAAAGCACTTTTAAAAAAAACACTTCTCAAAATAAGTAGATTTTAGAAGGTTGGCTAAACGATTTTATTTGTCATATTGGTGCTCTAGAGTACTCCAGCCACCCAGAATTTCTAGGAGTGTGAGAAGATCATCTATTTCCCAGTCCAACAAGTTCCTTCTGAATAAAGGATTCCAGTTGTTGCCCTCCCCTTTGGTTGCTGGCTATCTTATATAAACATGGATAAAACTCCTTTAGTATTGTGTTGCCAAGCCACCTGTCCTCCCAAAATCTAACGTGAAAACCATACCAACTTTGAATGAAATACTCTGGAAAAAATCATTTCCAAACCCGTACCCCATGAGAAGTTGTGCATTTCCTGGTAAACCAGTGATTCTGAGCTCCATATTTGGCACCTATGACATCCTTCCAATATCCTTTCTCATTTTGCCATATCTCCACAACCATTTCATTATGGACAAAATGACATGCTTTCTTTCTCTATCAATCTCTTAATCTCCAACTCGTTATTGCTTAATCCACTATACTAGGAAATATCTACTCTCGTTGGTGCCTTCATGTTCCCAGTATTCTTCCACACACACCCTCCCTTGCATCCTCTTCAAGGAACTCCAAATGAATAATTTCACAATTAAAAGTATAAGCCATGTGTCTCCGCCATATCATCCTGGTCTTCCCTTCTTAAATAACCTATCACCCTAGCTTCCCTATCATTTACCATAACAAACAATTCTGGGTTGTTAAGATTAGGAAATTATTAATAGGGCAAGAGCTCATTTTGTAAATATAAGAAGGTTTAGAATCCCTATTATTGAGTAAATAGGAATAGAAGTTACTAGGATTACTTTCATTTCCTTGTTAGGATTACTAGTAAACACGGTATAAATCCCAACAAGCTTGAGTGAATAATCAAGCAATCCATTTTATCATTCTATGATTGAGAAAATAATTGTTCTTCATGACAATGGTACTTAGGAGAGAGTTTATTTATCATCGGTCTAAACAACAATTGGATGTCTCGGGGTGGTTAATATCAAGGTGGGTGCCGATTGAAAGGCCGTTTGTCTGAAAGCTGGACTAGTAGCCAAGGGATGTACTCAGATTTATGGTCTTAATTTTGGTGATACTTTTTCTCCAATAGTGTAGATTGCATCTGTTCGCCTCCTTATTTTTGTGGCAGCCATGTTTCCTTGGCCCCCTCATGAGTTGGATATCAATAATGCATGCCTTCATGCCGAATTTGTTGAGGTCTACATGGAGTAACCACCAGGATTTGTTGCACAGGGAAGTTTGGATTAGTATTGTCGATCTCTTTATGGACTTAAGCAATCACCAAGGGTATGGTTCGGCCATTTTACATTGTTGCCCACCATTTGGCATGCTTCGAAGTGAAGCTGATCACTCCATACTTTATAAACGTTTTCATAATGACAAGCATATACTCTTGGTTATTTATGTGGATGATATTGTTATAACAGGTACTGATTATGAAGGCATCATTCATGTTAAGCAGCAAGTTGGCAGTGAACCAATGTCCAAAGCATATTTTCTCTATGAAATGAAAATTCAACAATTCAACTATGGGATAAACTAACTACTTCCTAGGCATTGAGGTGGTGCAATCCAGTAGTTGAATTTTCATTTCATAGAAGAAATACATTTTGCACATATTAGAAGAAACTAGCATGTTAAATTGCAAACCTGTTGATACTCCTATGGACTTGAACGTTACAATTGTTCCAGGATACGGGAGCTTTTGATGAATCTAAGTCGTTATCACAGACTAGTTGGCATCTCAATAATCTTACGATCACACGACCAGACATTTCATTTGTTGTTAGTGAATTTAGCAATTTCTCCAAATTACATGTGACAATCATTGAGATGCAGTCATTCACATATTCCGATATATCAAAGTTTCACCAAAGCAAGGTCTCTTGTATGATTGGGTATTCTGATGTAGACTGCGCAGGATATCCTTCATACATATGGTCCACATCATGGTACTACGTTTTAAATGGAGGAAATGTAATATCTTGGAAAAGCAAAAGGCAAGATGTATTAGCTAGATCAAGCACATAGGTAGAATACTAAGTAATGGTTTTAGCTACATGTGAGTTTATACGGCTAAAACAACTTCCCTAAGAGTTGAGGTGTGGTGGAAATGCACCCGCGGAATAAAGATATGCAATACACATTACTTCAAATCGAGTTTTCACGAAAGAATGATGCATATAGAAGTTGATTGTCATTTTATTCGACAAAAGATCGAACCGGGGTGCATTGTGACAGGTTTCGCCAACTCGAATGATCAATTAGTACATATTCTTACAAAATCATTTTGTTGCTCCATAATAGAGTATATTTTTGGTATTGCATGCTCTAACTTAAGGGGGAGCATTAAAAACTAGGAAACTAATATTGCAAGAGCTCATTCCTTGTATACCTATAGGAAAGATTTGGTATCCTAATTATGGTACGAATAGGAATAGGAATTACTTTCCTTTCCTTTTTAGAATTACTACATCAACCCCAACATGCTTGAGTGCAAATCAAGCAATTTATTCCCAACATCTCTTTGTATCGTTCTTTACAAGGGTAAGCATCTTCCAATGTTACCCACAGGTCCTATCAAAAATTTAAAAAACATGTTATCAGTCTTACTACACAGAGAAGGAGAAGCAAGTGTGGCATTCAAAAAGTTTAAGAAGAAAAGAAAACGGAACAACCAAAAAATTGTTTAGTGTGGCTTTGACAAAAACCTTTTGACGTTGGTCTTACTTCATTATTATAATTTTTTTTCCTGAAGGGTGGTCCATTCCTCTAAGAAGAAACCTCAATGAGTGGGGACGCAAGGACTACAGGCAGTTGATAATGCCCCTCCTCTCTTACTACACAAAGAAGGAGCAAGAAGTGTGGCATTCAAAAAGTTTAAGAAGAAAAGAAAACAAAAGAACCAAAAAGATTGTTTAGTGTGGCTTTGACAAAAACCTTTTGACGTTGGTCTTACTTCATTATTATAATTTTCTTTCCTGAAGGATGGTCCATTCTTCTAAGAAGAAACCTCAATGAGTGGGGACTCAAGGACTACATGAAGTTGATAATGCCCTCCTCTTACTCCCATCCCTGGCAACATATTCTGGAAACCCCACACTTACGAACTTTTCTCGGTTAAAAATTGTAATAACTCCATCACTATTTCCTCCCAAGGCTCGACTCCTCGACCTTGGAAAGCAATCTAGAAGAGCCATGCCCCTTATAAGGTCAAATATCTCCCTTGGAATTGTAGCTTATGGAAAATGCCTCAATCTTGATAATATTCAAAAGATGGGATCTTCATTATGCGCGGGTGCTCTCTTTGCGAGAATGAAGAAGATGTAAACCATTTATTCCTTCATCGCAAGGTCTCTTCCAACATCTAGAACTTCATTTTTAACATCTTATCCGCGATGCATGCGAAGATCGACTTTGGATTTCCTCCTAGCTTGGCATAAAAAATGATTGACTAGAACTTTTTCCAAATTTTAGAATTCCATCTCCGCCGCTTTGGAAGGAAAGAAATGCTAGAGTTTCTTAAGACAAAGGACAATGTAATTAAGCTTAAATTCAATTGTATATCCTTTTTTTAGTTTTGGTGCAATATGGGTGCAGCAAACTCATTAAATAAAAAGGGGCTTCCAAACAAAATCAAGGAATTAAACAACTATGCAAACATTTCATATTTTGTAAGAAAAAAGAAATGAAAAATGAGAAGCCATTAACATACTGACTTGAATTATATCATCCTCCAAAATGTCCTTCCCCATCACTCTATTGTCCAAGATGGCTGGAAAGCAAATTTGTAAACTGTGATTTAAAAAGAAAACCATAACTAACAATTATCGGGGAAGCTTGAAAACGTCAAGATCATATGTTCTTCCAATATGAAACACAATATGCAATAGTTACACGTATGACATATAAGTCACGCGAATCTAAAACCCATTCAATATGATAACTATCCTGCGACAGCAAAACTGCATTTTAAGTTAAAGCTTCAAGAATGTGGTAACTAAACTAAAGAAGCCACGACCGACTACTTATTGTCTGCTTGATATGTTCTTTAGGCTTTCATCCACACAATAATTCAACTTATAACACTCTATGAGTGCCCAATGAGAGAACTCGCTGGATCAGAAAAAAGACAGATGACAGGCAGACATACACATAGGGGGAGAGAGAGAGAGAGAGAGAGAGAAATGAGTGAACCTAGTTGAAGATACGTATTCACCTTTGATGTTGCTAAATACCAAAAAAATGCAATTGATAAACCACCAACCAAAAGAATGAGATGATGAAAGAACCTTCAAACAAAGACCTTTCCTCTCTTTTTTTGATAGGTCCAAAACAAAGATCTTTCTTCAATTAATAGAACCGAACCCGTACAAACCTATTCTTGAATTGCGAAATGCCAATCACAGACAAAAGATCAATGCACATTGTACAGGGCCTAAGTCTTCATCTAACAATATTTTACTAGCTGCATGATTTAGAAATATCAGGAATAGGATTGAGCGGGGGTTTTGGGGATGTTTCTAGTCCTAAAGGGGAGGGGTCTGAGGTAATGTCTTGGGAGGAAATGGCGGCAGTTCTGAGGGAGTGGAATATCCCATGTATACAAGGGCATTTTAACACCATTACAGACGCAGAAGAGAAAATGAATTGTAGGGTGTAGTCAAGGGCAATGGAGGAGTTTTCGGCGTTTATTGAAAACCATTTTCTTATTGATCTTCCTTTAACAAATGCTTCTTTCATTTGGACAAGGTTGGAGGATTCTACATCTAGATTGAGACTTGATACATTTCTAGCGTCTACAATCTAGGAGTAGTCGGCCCCGACTGTGATACAGATTCCTTTCGAGGTTGACATCGGACCATTCACCTATCACGTAGGATAGAGAAAGAAGTACGAGAACTCCTTTTAGATTTGAGAACATGCAAACAAGCAGTAGAGCAAACTTTAATGAGAAAAAGGTTGGATGATGCAGTAGCTACAATGGTGGGAAGCCCGTCTTCCAAGCCTGGAAAGGAGTTGAAGTTGCCCAAAAAAGATATAGAGGTGTGGAACAAGGAGATTCTAGGAAGGGTAGAGGTGAAGATGAGGCAGTTAATGAATGAGATGAGAGATTCAGAAAGGGCAGAGGAGGGGAAGGAGTTGGAGGAGCGGAAGAGAGAGAATAGGGAGTTTGATGAGGGAGCTAGCCTCTTGGCGTTAGCCCAAGAGACTAGTTGGAGAAAAACTTCAAGCATTGTGGTGGGAAAAAGGGATTCGAATACAAAACTCTTTCACATTATAGCAATTACTAATAGAAGGAGGAATTACATAAGAGTAATAGATAATAATGGAGTAATGCATGAGTGGGAAGAGGGAGTATAAGTGGCAATTGCAGAATATTATGAGTGTTTTTCAAACAGGAAGCGAATTGGAGGCCTAATCTAGGGGGTGTGGGGTTTAACCAAATAGGAGAAGATAACAAGGACTGGTTGGAAGGGCCATTGGGGAAGGAAGCAAAAAGTACCAGGTGTTTTGTGCAAATTGCATCTTGAGAAGGCCTATGAATATGATCATGGATAGCCTTATATGAAGCATGCCTCACACATGACACCTCAACACAAGGAGTATACCAACAGTGATTAGGTGTTACATGTACTAAACACCTACTTTACATTGTATAGTAGCAGCTAATATATACAATATGGTTTTATCTATTTTTGGACTTGCCTAGGTCCAGCCTAACAATATTTAAGGAATAGGAAAGCTGGTGTTCAAACAACAACAAACCCAGTAAAATCTCACAATTGAGGTATGTGGAGGATAGTGTGTACGCAGACCCTCGGCTCAAGGTTGAAAGCTGGTGTTATGGAGATAAAGCCCAAAAAAACCACAAGGATTGCCATTCAAGGTTCAATAAAGCCCTATCAGAAAAGTAGTTATGGAGATTTAGGAGGAACATACTTTTTGGAGAGACGTGATAGCCAAAAATACAAAATTTTGGAAGGGTTTGGACGACTAAAAATGTAATATGCTTGATGGATCATGGATGATGTTTGTGGAGAAACAATTTAAAGAAATGGGATGAGCTTAATGGATATGTATTCTTCAGGGTAGGAGATGGAAGGGTAATTTTTTAGGGCATAAGTAGTATGAGGGCAATACTTTAACACTCACTTTTCCAAATATTTACAGAATTTCAAGCCAAAAATCATATGACAGTCCAATGAAATCGAAGGATGCAAAATGGAGAAGTTTTTTCAGATTTGAGTTTTAGGAGGAACTTTCAAGACCGGGACAATAGAGTGTTTTATGTTAAATCACATACGAGGCGGTTTAATTCCACATAGATTGATTTAGACCCCTAAGGTTCCGAGAAAAGTATGTTACTTCACTTGGCAAGCAACAAGATAGGTGATATTGACGGCCAAAAATCTAAGGAAAAGGAAAGTTACATACATTATTGCTTTATCTGTATGGACTCGGGGGAAGAAGTTGACCATCTTCCCCTTGATTGTCGGGTAGCCTCGAGGTTAAGGTGGCGTTTTTTGTGTTGGTTTGAAATAACTTGGGTGATGCCATGCACCGTGACGGACTTAATGTTCAGTTTGAAGATAGCTGGAAAAGAAGACACATGGCTTGGAATATTGCTCCACTAGCACTTATGTAGACGTTTAGATAGAAGGAAAAAGAAGAGCTTTAGAAAGTGTAGAGATTAATTTTGTACAATTGAGGAAAAACCTTTTATTTTTATTTTCCTCTTGGTGCACTGTGGAGGTTCCTTTGCGTATAGAAGGTTGGATGTCATTTGTAGTAAACGACATTTTTCTATAGGTTTTATACATTTTGGTATACTTCTTGGCTACAATGTTTTTGTGCCCAAACAATAATATAATTATTACTTTATCTTAGAAAAAGTATGAGACTAGCGTGATAACCAAATACTCCCTCCTTTTTTTTCACATTAGAAGAATATAAGAAAAAAAACTCCCAGGCACACTTTTAGAGGCTAGAAAAGACCACTTCTTTTCCGGCATGATCTAAAAGTTTCCGGCGTCCTTTTCAGAGTTTTATTTTTAATCATTCATCAGTGATTAATCCTAAAACTTCTTTTGTTTCTTTATGGGGGAAGATAAGATTTATTTTTTAACTCCGGTTTCAAATCCTATGAAATTACAAGAACATATTCAAGGTCTGAAATCTGGTTCGACTGGGTTGAACGCAGCAGGAATTTGTTTAGGAGAGTCACTTTGAGTTATAAAGTCATGAAGTGGATTGTACATGTTCTGAACATGGCATCAAAGGTCCAAGACATTGTCAGTCAAAAGTTGAAAAACAGAAGATCTCTTTGCACAGTTCTATGGTACACTCAAATACAACAAATATGGAAGGTACATCAGCATTATTGCTGTACAAGGAGAAAGCAGATCAGTCACAATTATTCCTGAGGGGACTTTAAAGGAAGGCTGGGGAAGATAGCATTAAAGATAGAAAGATTCACAAATGCATCACACATGACAATACAGAATGTCTCTTGTGCTCCCATCGATTCTCCTTTAATTGAAGGAGTCAGGGTCAACAAATGGTCAACAGCAGGGACTAAAGCCTCGCCGATAAGAACTCAAAAATCCAGAATTGTCATCTCTGGAAGCTCTGAAACAGCATACAGAGATATTCTGGGGAGAAGTATCATTGGTAGATTCAACAATCCTTTACAGGACACCCCAACATTCAATGATGTCCGGAGATGGGTCACCTCAGTCTGGAAAACGGCACACGGAATCAATGTCTATGAGATGAATGATTCTTACTTTCTGTTTGAACTTCCGACAAGGAAAGCTGCTGAACATATTCTTACAGGTGAATGGAGTTGGAAAAAGGTGGAAGATGAGTCTTGATTGGTGGTCTCCTACAGTCAGATGTTGGCCAAATACGAAAAGCAGTTGGGTCTGGATTAGTCTGTTAGGGCTTCCTCTAAGCCTATGGTCTCAAAAGGTCTTTCAAGAAATCAGAAACTTTTGCGGCGGATGGATTGAAACAGAAGAAGAAACCAGCTTACGAAATCATATGAGATGGGCTAGGATTGAAGGGAGATGGAGAAAATGTTCCAAAGGTAGTGGAGGTTGAAAGCGATGGGTATATTTACACCATTCCGATCTGGTGCAAGATTCCGGCAACAGTGGGGGTTGGCGACAGGTTTGGTGATAAAAGTACCGTTGCAGCTATATAGTCTAGGGTCAGCAGACTCTATAAAGAGGGGGGTGAGGGTACTGGGTTTTCTCACCAAACCCTAGATCATGTGGGCACATCGAAGGATGCGAAGAATCTCAAATTAAAGATATGTGAGGAGGCACGTGATATTTTAAACCCACAAATACCTGATCCTATTCTTATTCACAATTCGACTTTGAGCCGAATGCAGCCATGCCCAATTGATCCTATAATAATGTGGGATCCAAGGCCCGATGGACATAATTTATGGACCAGATCCCATGATTCTTGAATTACAAACACACCCACACAAGACATCTGCAGAATGTTCGAGTATTCCCCTGGAGAACAACACAGAAAACATCGAAAACCAAACCCAACTTGCTCTCAAATTCAACTCTTCAGAGATAGACGAAGATCAGATCGAAGGTGGTTTCATGATGATTACAAGCATAGAAGAAGTAGAGAATCCTCACCAAAGTGACCAGCAGACTTCAAATATGCAATTGATTGAAGTTACAGGGGAACAACCATGGGTGTTGGAATATGCAGAGCCAATCAATGCCCAACCACAAGATGATGAGATGGATGCAACTCTCTGGATACATAGCAATATAATTAGATTGAGTAACAAATTTGGAGTTGATTTTAAAGGGTGCGAAAAAGAGGCTTTTGCTCTTTTCAGGAAAATTTATAGCAGGAAGAAGAATAACAACCCAGTTCTCCAATGCCAGAGATTCCTCCAAACCCGAGATGGAAAGGTACACAGGAACTCAAAAGTCTTGTTAAGTTTAATGTCAATTTCAAAAGCAATGGGTACAGAAATAGGGGGAAGCTACAATCAGTTGTTGATCCATGAAGATAAATATAATCTCATGGAATGTTAGGGGAATAAACAATAGGGGGAAAAGGAGCACGTTACAGAGTTTGATACACATGTGGAAAGCTGATATTTACTGTTTACAAGAAGCTAAGGTCGAAGGGGATATAGATGAATATGTGAAGCAACTCTGGGCCAATAGATAGATGAAGTATGAATGTTTACCGGCAAGTGGTACTAGAGCGGGGATTCTAATAATGTGGGGCAGTCGAGTTTGGAAGGGGGAAGTCACATGCACTGGAATTAATTCCTTAACTTGTAATTTCATTGCAATGACTCAAGATTTTTCATGGCATCTAACAGGTGTATATGCCTCAAACAGCAGAAGAGAAAGGCAAGGTATGTGGAGAGAAATCGGAACAGCCAGGGGCCTTTGTGGAGATCTTTGGGTGGTATATGGTGATTTTAATACTCCCAGGTTCATCTCAGAAAAGAAGAACTGCACTAAGGTCACCAGGGATATGATTGAATTCTCAAATTTCTTAGATGACATGGAGCTTGTTGATCTCCCACTAAATGGAGGTCTACATACATGGAATTGGGGGGCAGTCAAGATTCTTCTTCCAGAATTGACAGATTCCTCATCTCAATTAAATGGGATGAGGAATTCAAAAGTGTTAAGCACTCCATGTTACAGCAGGTTGTTTCAGACCATTTCCCTCTATCACTGCAATGTGGGAATTGGGACCATAACAAATCCTACTTTAAATTCGAAAACTGGTGGTTAAGAGTAGAAGGTTTCAATGAGCAAGTGAAGATCTGGTGGGACTCTTTTGAGGTGGATGGCAGACCAGACTACATTTTGGCTAGTAAACTAAAAGCTATGAAAGGGAAGCTTAAGGAGTGGAATTTAACAAAGCATAGGAACCTTGAGTCCAATAAGATCAATATTCTCAATTAAATATCAGAACTGGATTTAATACAGGAACAGAGGAGTCTGAATGAAGAGGAAGCACAGTTAAAAACTAATCTTTTCATGGAATTTGAAGAGGTTGCAAAAAAAAAGAAGAGATAGCTTGGAGACAAAGGTCTAGAGCCCTGTGGCTGAAAGAAGGAGACAAGAATACTAAATTCTTCCAAAGGACAACCAATGCACATAAGAGGTACAACAATATTGATCAGCTAGTGGTTAATGGTGTAACATTGGAGGATCCAACTGCAATTAAAGGGGAGATAGTCAGGTTTTACCCGCAGCTCTTTACTGAATCAGAAGCATGGAGACCAAATTTCAACATGATTGATGGCCCTGAAATCACAGAACAAGAGAAATGGCTCCAAAGGCCTTTTGAGGAGCAGGAGGTACATGAATGCATTAAACTTTAAGCTATTGATAAAAGTCCAGGGCCTGATGGTTTCAGTATGGGTTTTTACTCCAAATGTTGGGAAATCATCAAGGGAGATATAATGCAAACCATCCAGAATTTCCACAATCAGGAATACTTTGAAAAAAGTCTAAATGCTAGTTTCATAGCTTTGATTCCAAAGAAAATGGTGCAAAAGAGTTAAAAGATTACAGGCCAATCAGTTTGATAGGTGGTGTATATAAAATCACCTCCAAACTCCTATCAGAAAGGCTCAAATCAGTGATCTCAAAATTGATTGGCAAACATCAAATGACTTTCATCAAAGGAAGACAAATAATGGATGCTACTCTTATTACCAATGAGTGTGTTGATTCCAAAATGAAGGAAAAGAAGCCTGGAGTCCTGTGCAAACTAGACATAGAAAAAGCCTTCGATCATGTGAATTGGGACTTCTTGACAAATATGTTGAAGAAGATGGGTTTTGGTACAAAGTGGATTAACTGGATCAGATTTTGCATAAGCACAGCAAACTTTTCACAAGGTTTCCCATCATACTGGTCTAAGACAGGGGGATCCGTTATCCCCTTTCCTATTTATTATTGCTATAATAGGACTGAATAATATACTTCAAACAGCCCAACAGAACAACCGGATCAGGGGATTCAAGGTTAGCAACAGACAAGGGGGTAGTTTGGAGATCACCCATCTCCTTTATGGGTATGATGCAATCATTCATTGTGATGCTGAGACAGATCGGATAAGGATGTTAAGAGTAGTCTTTTGAAGGGATATCAGGACTCCACATAAACTGGAGGAAAAGTTTAATATATCTGGTTAATGAACCTCAACAAATTCAACAGTTCGCAGAGATTCTTGGAGGTGAAATAGGTACCCTCCCAACTGTTTATCTTGGAATGCCTCTGGGGCAAAAAGTAAATCCATTGATATATGGAGCGGAGTTCTGCAAAATGTGAGAAGAGGCTTGCTAGGTGGAAAAGCCAATATCTCTCATTAGGAGGTAGATTAGTGCTTATAAACAGTGTGTTAGATGCTCTCCCTATATATATGATGTCATTGTTTCCTATCCCGACAAAGATAGAAAAAAGAATGGATTTTTTTAGGAGAAACTTTCTATGGCAAGGCAACAAAGTTAGAAGAGGGTTCCATTTAATTAAATGGAAAACTGTCACCTTAAGCAAAAAACAGGGTGGTATGGGAGTTAAAAATCTGAAGAATCAAAATCAAAGCCTTCTCATGAAATGGCTCTAGAGATGCACAAATAATGAACACTCATTATGTATGAGGGTAATCACAGACAAATATGGTGAGGAAGGTCCTTGGAAAACTATGGCAGTGAACAATGTCTATGGAGTAAGTGTTTGGAAGACTATCAGACATTTGTGGCAGATTTTTAGCAACAGAATCAATCATAGAGTGGGAAACGGGCAAAACATCTTCTTCTGGGAAGATAATTGGATGGGGCAGCAACCTTTGAAGACAATGTATCCAAACATTTTCATTATAAACCAGTAACAGAAGGCCACCATCAATGAAGTTTGGTCTGTCCAAGGGTGGAATCTCACCTTTAGGAGGTTATTGAATGATTGGGAAATCCTTAGAATTGCAGACTTCTGCAACACAATCAACCAATTCACAGGTGTCACTCAGAATGATGACAAGGTTTGGTGGCTGGGACACAAGTCAAGTAGTTTCTCTGTTAAAACTTTTTATCAAGCGCTCACTCAAAACCAATGTTATAACTGAGTTTTGGCCCTAGAAGCATATTTGGAAAGTAAAGATTCCTTTTAAAGTGGCATGTTTTGTTTGGCTGGTAGCTAGAAAGGCTTGTTTAACAAAGGATAATCTGATGAAAAGGGGTCTACCACTTTGTTCCAGATGTCATCTATGTGGAAGGGAGGCATAAACTATTAATCACCTTTTCTTACATTGTTCAGTGACTGTACAATGTTGGAATATATTTCTAGCACTAGCAGGGGTACGTTGGGTCATGCCAAACAACACAAAGGAAATGTTGTCATGCTGGAATAAAGGGAGTAGTCCCTTAGCTCAGAAGAATAGATGGGATTTAATTCCTGTTTGCATATGGTGGTCTATTTGGAAAGAAAGGAACTCAAGGTGTTTTGAAGACAAAGGGCAGCTCAATTCAGAAGATAAAAATGGACTTTTTGTTGTTGTTTTATTTTTGGTGTAAGCAGGATTATTCAGAGGATCCAGAAGCTATAATAGATATTTTAGGATCCTTGTAATAGGTAGAAATTTTAGATGTATATTTTGGTACAACCTCCTGTAATTATGGCCAGCACAGCCTTTGTTCCTTTTGAATATATAAAACTGTTATCATCTCAAAAAATCTATCTTTTTTGGAGAATGCATACAAACCTATTGTATGGAGCAAGAATTACTGGAACGCCACTTTGTTGGCACCAATCTATATTTAGAAACTTGTTAACTTTAAACTTACACATTTTTACTCTTAATGCACTTTTAGCATGTGCCACATTTCTTTCTTAAACTTTGTGCTCATAAAATGAAACAGAGAGAGTACAACATAGTTGACTACTTTCCGATCCGTTCCATCATTCCAATCACTTGAAAGGCAACCACTCTTGCAAATTAGCATCGCGTCTTTCGGGTCTCTTGAAGGAGAAGTGTTGTAACTTTAACCAGCTGGAAAAACTTAAGTGGTTATATCCCTTTTCTTTCTTGCCTTATTAAGATACACAAATAGGAGAATTTCTATGGAAATTCACGTGAGAATCCGTTTTACTTTTCTTGCTGGGGAAGTGAGACCTTTTGAAGAGAGAGATGTTGAGCATGTCATTGAGAAGGAATCTGCAAAAGTACCTGTTTGTGTGTGAAAGATGGATTAATGGCGTACCTTACACCGATAGCTTTGGCTACACCAGCAAGGACAGGAGAAATGAGAGGGGATAGAAGACCTAGATCTAGTCTTCACATGACAAGTCCTTTAGTTTTTAACTAACGGCGTTAGGCATTAAGTTAACCAAGACAAAAAGTACTCATGTTTTTTTTTTAGAATGGTAACATAAAAAGTACTCATGTTTTTATAGACGTCAAAAATTAAGTTTCTATTTTAAGGATAGATACTCTCAAATTTAAGGACCCTTTGTATTAAAACTCACTCTTTTACAACTACCATATGCATACACGGAAAGTGTGCCAAGAGTTCTAGTTCTAGTTAAAGCTTCTAGATATGACTATTAATCTATCATACTAGGAGTTCATGTCTTCCATTCTTCAATGGATTAAAATGATTCATTCACTTAACTTGGAAAATATAAACAATATGATTATTAAGATGGAAAAAACAGTCACATAACTAACAATTAGCTGGAAATAAACTTACCTCGAATCAATCTATTGGCCATTCTCTGATACTCTTCTTGATTCTCTGCTCCAACTTGATCCGAACTGGAAGTCGAAACAGGCCACCATTTTGGCAACTTCTCCACCGAGCTCTTCTTCCTTCGCCTCCTCGAAAACCTAATTCGACTTCCCCAATCCGAATTGCTGTTTCTGTCCTCACTATCCAACACATTTGGTTTCTTCCTATAAACCGTCTCATTTTTGGCAACAAGTACTTCTTTTCCACCCAAACTACGGTCTCTTTTATACACTAATTCAACGTTGTTGTTTCGGTTGTTGTTCATTCGTAACCCTAGCACTAGCAGCTTAAAAATAGCCCTAATAGTGAAAATAACTACGAAACTGGTAATTACTAGAGTACCTAGGAATTGAACGGTGGACCTTCTGCAGGAGAACAGCACTCTGCCGTTATTGCTATCTATACGGATGAGAGTTTGCAAGTCTTCAATGGCGGCTCGGCTAGAATCGACGAATTCGCTGAGCTTCGAATCGAGAAGGTCCTTGACTGAATACAAGGATTTGGTAGGTAAATCATCAACAGTGAGAATGAAGTGGAGGTTTTGATCGGACGGTGGAGGAGAGGTGGTGTCTTCGGTGAGATTAGGATAGAACTTTTTAAGGAGGCGACGGCGCAGATGGCGGCGACGGGGAGGGGAGGGGGAAGGGGAAACTCGTCGGGAAATAACGTAGTGACGGTGATGGTGGAAGGAACGACATCGCTCTGTGGAAGTGAAGTGAATAGACCTGGAGGGCGAGATATACAGAGAGAGGTTCATGGCATTTGTGTTAAAAGTGCAAGTGCAAAAGGGAAGAGATGTATTACTTAACAAGCCAATACAAAAACATGAGAATGAGATAAAAACAAACACCGTCATTTTTATATTTAATGACATATTCAATGATATATTTTTCTTCACTTTTCATGCCTATATAAAGGCTTGTAATAGATAAAAAAATATACACAATTGAACAAGAAATACTCTTCCTTCTCTCTATCTCCAGTTCTTGTTCATGTTTTACTAAATTGCTTTTATTTCATAACTTGTTCTTGTTCATGTTTTACTAAATTGCTTTTATTACATAACTTATTTTTATTCATATTTTACTAAATTGCTTTTATTTCATAACACGTTATCAGCACGATGCTCTAACCAACTGAGATTATGTGCTTTAATCGAATTTTATCTTCTTTCAACCAGAGTTAGTCAAATTTTTTTTCGATCCAGTAAGCTTTACTTTTAAATTTTTATGTCAGCATTATGTTTGCTAATTCATGTCTAGCTTTGGGTTTACACTTATATGCAATATGACAACATGATAATCAAACCAAAAATCTTAATCTGCATATATGTGTGACACTTAGCTTCAATTATTTTTTTATGCTTACATGGTTAGAAAAGAAAAAGAATTCATAACACTTGTGTTCCATATATATTTGATTAGAGCACTGTTGTCTTCTTATCTCAAAAGTAGCTTTAATGTTTAGTAAAACTTATTTGTGGATTGAGTAAGATAAGTAGAATTTTTTTTTTGACTATTTTAATGATTCATGCCATTAAAATATAATAATAATAATAATAATAATAATAATAATAATAATAATAATAATAATAATACTCGTAACTATTTTATTTTAATAAGATAAAATATTAGTACAAGAAGTATGTACTACACCAAAATTTTCATTTGTGATAGTTCTTATCAAATTAACACGTTGAATCATTTCTATATGGAAAGCATATAGTAGTAGATAGTAGACAGAGATTTGTCCCCTAATTTTTCTTTGATTCCCTGATTAACCTAAAGGTTCTGCTATATCTCTTT
>AWOL01S0068648.1:85425-115186 GCA_000715115.1 Nicotiana otophora
ACCATTGGTTATGAGAACAAAATTGCCAAAATAAAATTTGGTATGTGATGTATTATTTAATATACAACAGCACTTGTACGCATCTAGCCAAGTTATGATAAGTTCTCCCTATCACAATCGGTTCAGGGTCAGGAACCAAATAATTTTCATCTAGAAATATGAATATGCTATATGATTTAATTGTTCCACCACAATGCACAAAGATGGACCCCCCAAATAAAGTTAGGGATATGTGTTGGTGATCCCAACAATAGGGGAAGAAAATTGGCAGCTGAAAAAGTAATGCATGTAGTGAATTATTATGAGTACATCGAGATCCTCGTACGACAAAATGTGAACTTGAAGTTCAAGTGATAATTCATTTGCAAAATAATGCCAGGCGTATTTGCTGACCCAAAGTTAAATGTCATATTCAGCTACTAATGCTCCGAATAAAATAAAGTTCATAATGAATAGAGTCCATGGCATGCACAAAGCATAATAGACTAATCGGTTCCAAAGATAAAACTCATTGAAGAAGGAGAGGAGCAAATGTTCAAGATGGTCATAATAAGGAGGCAAGTGCTCTAGAAGAGCACCACGACATAACACTTCATAAGACCTCATGGGAGAGGCTCAGGTACCTGAAAATAATAAGATAAAGAGATCTCAATAAGTTATGTCTTTATTGGGTAATAGTAGAACCGATATAAAATGATCGTCGACGATATTGTTAATATAATGTAGCGCTCAATATTATTAATATTGACGAGGATCTTGAGCTCAAATCTGTCATGAAATTTGGACAGATAAATGATTGGCCAAATGAAAAATACGCAATGAAAATTGATTTCACATGAAAAATATGAAGTTGGATGGATAGCCCCAACACCTGAAAGTATAAGCCAGTGGAGGTATAAATGTGTTCTTGTGCGAAAAAAAAAGGGTCAAGTCGATAGACATAAAGACGACTTGTGTCACAAGAAGATTTGTAAATATCCTGACATTGATTATATAGAGACATGTTCTCCTGTGGTGGATGTCGCCATTTCATGTTTTAATATGGCAATACAAGAAAAATATGATATGCGTATAATGGAAATTATTGAAGGATTTAAATTGTTCTGAAGCATATTAAGGTTTCCAAGAAATTTATTAAATAAAGCTTCAAAAAATCCTTATACGGATTGAAACAATCGGGGCGCATGTGGTATAATCGCCTAAGTGAGTACCTGTTGAAAGAAGGGTACAAGAATGATTCAATTTGTCCTTGTGTCTTTATAAAAAGATCTGGATCTAAATTTGTTATAATCACTGTGTATGTTGATGATTTAAATATCATTGGAATTCCTAGGGAGCTTTCTAAAGAAGTAAAGCTTCCTAAAGTAGTAGACTATTTAAAAAAAAAATTGAAATAAAAGATCTTGGAAAGACAAAATTTTATCTTGGTCTACAAATTGAGTATATGAAAGATGAAATTTTTGTCCATCAATCAACATACACTAAAATAATTTTAAAGCGATTTTATATGGATAAAGTACATCCATTCTGACCTCATAAAAATAATGAAGAGCTTCTTGGTCCCGACGTACCATATCTTAGCGCAATTGGTGCACTAATGTATCTTTCTAACATTACAAGGTCTGGCATAACTTTTTTCAGTTAATGTTTTAACAAGATATAGCTCTGCTCCTACAAGGAGATATTGGAATGAAATGAAACACATATTGCGGTATCTAAAAGGGACTACCGGTATGGGATTATTTTATGGCAATGATTGCAGTCCTGATCTTGTTGGTTATGCCGATGCTGGGTATTTATATGACCCACAAAAGGTTTGATCTCGAACAGGCTATGTGTTTACATATGGAGACACTGTCATATCTTGGCGATCGACTAATCAATCAATCGTAGCTACTTCATCTAATCATGCTGAGATAATTGCTATTCATGAAGCAAGTCGAGAATGTGTATGGTCGAGGTCTATAATACACCTTATTCGAGACAAATATTGTTTGAAGTGTGACATATTACCTACAATTTTGTATGAAGACAATGCAGCATGCATAGCCGAGTTGAAGGGAGGATTCATAAAAGGGGATAGGACAAAGCACACATTTCACCAAAGTTATTTTTCACACATGATCTTCAAAAGAATGGTGATATCAATGTGTAACAGATCCGTTCAAGTGATAATATGGCTGATTTGTTCACCAAATCTCTTCCGACGTCAACCTTCAAGAAACTAGTGTACAAGATTGGGATGCGAAGGCTCAACGATGTGAATTGATCCTCTCATCAGGGGGGAATTAATATGCGTTGTACTCTTTTTTCCTTACAAGGTTTTGTCCCACTGGTTTTTCCTTGCAAGGTTTTTAACGAGGCAACCAAAAGACGTATTTCTAAACATGTGTACTCTTTTTCCTTCACTAGGATTTTTTTCCCATAGGGTTTTTACTAATAAGGTTTTAACGAGGCACATTATATATGGACATCCAAGGGAGAGTGTTATAAGAAAAATCAAATTATGGTGGATGTCTACTCTTCCTCCATGATCTTCTCAAATGCTTAATGACATATTCAATGATATATTTTTATACTTAATGACATATTCAATGACATATTTTTCTTCACTTTTCATGCCTATATAAAGGCCTTGTAATAGATAGAAAAATATACACAATTGAAGAAGATATACTCTTCCTTCTCTCTATCTCCATTTCTTGTTCATGTTTTACTAAATTGCTTTTATTTCATAACTTGTTCTTGTTCATGTTTTACTAAATTGCTTTTATTTCTTAACAAACACAAGTTAAACGCCTCTTTTCTTTGGATTGTGTTAGCTTTTAGGGAGATGCACCAAGTTAATGCTCTATTAATTAAAAATATAAGCAAAACAAAATAAGTGCATGTTTGACGCATTAATTAAGAATAAAAATAAATAATGACTTCTTAGTCTCCTAAAGTGACTGACCAATATTAAGCAAGATAAAGGTACAAACCCAACCACTTAATTTGCATATCCATGTTGCGAAGCAATCTTAATTTGCATCATACGGAGCAACTTAGAAAAATTAACAAGTGCTTAAATAAAGAATAATCAAACTTCTCATATTGTTGTACTATGCCTAACAGTTGAACTCTGTTTTTAAAGAGGATTTCAACGTGATATATATAACTAATTTGGTTGTCCAATCAACCAGAAACTGGTCTAAAGAGAGACTGATCAACCTCACAAACTGTGCCCAATGTCCATTGGAGAGAAAAGATTAGACTCCCAAAGTCCCAATGATGTTATTTATGTGCAAACTTCAACTTGAACAACTGAATATTTCATGTGGCCATTCAGTTAAAAGAACAGAGTGGAATTTGAGCATAAAATACGACCTGTCCAGGTGAAAGACCGGATTAACCATGCATCCAAGCGTAAAGGAGAAGATAATGCCCATACACATGCATTACGAGAACAACTAACAAGGATGGCAATTCAAGTATCATTCAACATTTTGCTTGAAATTAAAAAAAAACTATCTGCAATGGTAAATCTCACCTTCTTAATTTGACTAGGTTATAGGCACATTATATCCAAATTCGGAGATTTTCACGAGGTAAAGAAGCATAATTTAAACACAGATAGGAAAACGACCAATATTTCGAACCATCGTCTGCCTTTTAAACCAGGATAAACCAACATCCTTTTTGAAAATAAACATCAACAAATTCTATGGCACAGTTCTATCATCAAAATTCACTTGATTACAAGAATATATGAAAGAATTGATATCTGTCAACTGTTTACAAGAAAATCAATGTGTAACACTACATGTCTTTTTGTAAGTGGTATGTAACTTATACAGCATCCATCGCACATATTTGTATTGCATGACAACTATATTGCTGTTGTCTACCTAAAACTCCTTCATCAACATATAGTCCTCTCCAGATGAAAGAATCCCCTGAAGCACAGAGGGATTGACCAAATTTTGGAGAGAAGAAAAGAGAAACAGCAGAACCTTCTTCCTTATTTCTTCTGGATATTAATCTGAATGACCTCGTATTCTACACTCCCTGTAAATGCTCACCACAAAATGCCCTAGAAATGACCTACAATAACAATTTTCTGGTAAGCAGCTTGTATTTACAGAAGAAAAAGGTCTAATAACAATAAAACAAGCACCGTATGAGATCAGGAATTGCAGATGAATAAATACTAACACATGCAGGATAAGTTCTCACGTTAATCTGGTGGTACATGATGCACTTTAGTTGTGAATCATTCAATATAGTTGCAATTTGACAATGTCAACGACATCATACTTTCTTGGTATCTATATCTATGTCTCATCAATATCATTGCTAACTGAAAGCAGCATTACTTACTGTACTCAACTTCAGATTTGGAAACTATTTGATAAAAACAGTTCCTTAATAAGTACTAAAATAATATAAAAATTACTGGCATCAGTTGGTCGTCAAATTATTTATTCTTCTTGTTTAATTCTTTTCATACATATCAATATAAAAAGAAAAACATGACATGATAAATAATTCCATTAGATGACCAAGGTGCCAACCAAACTACCCTAGTCTTCTTTTTAGTCCTCCAATATAAAATAATATAAAAATTACTGGCATCAGTTGGTCGTCAAATTATTTATTCTTCTTGTTTAGTTCTTTTCATACATATCAATATAAAAAGAAAAACAGGACATGATAAATAATTCCATTAGATGACCAAGGTGCAAACCAAACTACCCTAGTCTTCTTTTTAGTCCTCCAATATAAAAATAATATAAAAATTACTGGCATCAGTTGGTCGTCAAATTATTTATTCTTCTTGTTTAGTTCTTTTCATACATATCAATATAAAAAGAAAAACAGTACATGATAAATAATTCCATTAGATGACCAAGGTGCCAACCAAACTACCCGTCTTCTTTTTAGTCCTCCAATATAAAAATAATATAAAAATTACTGGCATCAGTTGGTTGTCAAATTATTTATTCTTCTTGTTTAGTTCTTTTCATACATATCAATATAAAAAGAAAAACAGGACATGATAAATAATTCCATTAGATGACCAAGGTGCCAACCAAACTACCCGTCTTCTTTTTAGTCCTCCAATATAAAAATAATATAAAAATTACTGGCATCAGTTGGTCGTCAAATTATTTATTCTTCTTGTTTAGCTCTTTTCATACATATCAATATAAAAAGAAAAACAGGACATGATAAATAATTCCATTAGATGACCAAGGTGCCAACCAAACTACCCTAGTCTTCTTTTTAGTCCTCCAACATGCTTCGCAGCTCTCCAAGTTCGCGAATAAGAAGTGCAGCCAAGAGACATATCCATAAATCATAAAAACTCTGAAAATGGTCTTAATTTATGTGTATCTAAGTTAACAACTTGGATCAGAAAGTATAGAGACATTAGCAGACTTACAGTTCAAATAACTTCATCTTGGAAGAAGTGGCTGTCTTTCATCAGGTCCTACTAGATGACTAGCCTGGAAAAGAAATTAATATGAAACCTGTCTTAGGAAATACAGCGAAAACTCGGCATCTATAAATTTCTGATAAATAGATCGATACCTCCTCATTTGCTCCTGCTGCCATATTTACGAAGGATGAATCTTTAGATCTGAAAAACAACAGAAAAGGGAAGTATTAACAGATGCATCTTTTTAAACTTTGGAGGTGAGAAGGGGTTACGAGGGGGTGAACATGCATCTCTGTGATGTACACCTAAAAATTTTAGCATTTATTTCAGATCCATCTTTTAATAGATGGATTTGATGTTATGGTTGGCACTTGGCAAATAGCAGGTGAAGCTTTAAGGCCAACTCAAAGCAAGGGAAAAAAAGACTTGCACAATTGAGGTCTCACGAAGTAGTTACCAGTCTAAAAAGAGAAGTTATTTGAATGCTTCTGTACATAGTATGGCCAATGCCAATCATCACCTAATAGTAATTGAAGTATCACTTGGTGTCTTAGTAAGTGAAGCTGGGACATATCTTGCATGGCAAAGGACCTTATGCCAATAATAACTTGTAACTTTTTTTTAATTATTTTGAGAAAAAGGGTCATGCATTCGTTATATCAAGCAACAAGGAGATAATATTTGCAGAAATATAAAAAAAGAGACAGAAACAGCCCTTCAGCTATGCAGGGAGCTATAAATTCATACACATTCTCTAAATTGGTTACATCTGAACTTTGACACTTTAAAGTACAAAAAATTAACGACAAGAGTACTTCAATGATACGATATAAACTTAAATTATACGATATAAGTCGCATCACAGAGAAACTTTCAGTGTTATTTTACCCTCTTGGGTGGAGTAGCAGCTGAATTAGGTGCAGAACTACATCCGCTATAAGAGGCTATAGTTGGATTATCATGTTACTCATTCCACCAGACACAAACATTTTAAACGAACAGACATACCAGGAGCAAGCCATTACAACCTGCTTCCTATCACATACTCAGTATGCATATATAAAAACGAAAATAGGATACAGAAAGCATTATTCTAAGACAGTAGCTGAGAAGGAAAGACAACTTACAGCTGAGAATAATTCTACGTTATACTAAACAGGTAAAGTAAGTACCTATGCTTCTCCCGGACATCAATCAACTCCAATGTCCCATTTTGTTGGTCATCTTTAACTTTTGCAAGAGGTGAAAAGAACTGAAGTATCAAAGTTATATGGTCAGTCCAAAGAGAAAATGGGAAATATCAAAGGGACAACTCTCTCAATTTTTATACCTGGTGCATTGAGATGAAAACAACAGAAATCCCAAGAAGAAAGTTTACGGTCAGTGTATGACCAAACAACAAAGCAGATGCTATGCCTGTAAATATCGTTGCAACGGTCGACGAATACTTCTTCAGAATCGTATCTGGTACAAACAAATTGTGTTATTGAGTAGAATACCATAAAGAAAAATTTCTTGTTAAAAGTAGGAGATGGCTTTGAGCTAAATACATAGATATAATAATCCCATTGATGGAGGATATGATGAGCCAAAAAGAAAGGGTGGAGCATATTGAGTAGATAATCTCACCAGCATATTTGAAAAAAAAGGAAGACAGAATTCCTTGTGCCGCGTTGTTAACAATTAGAAGCATGGTTGCCTTTGAATGCCCCTCCAATATATCCAAGCTACTAGGACCTGAAAAATTCAGAAGAAACATTTCAGGGGCTAGAGGAATATTGTCCAACAAAGGCCTTGCTCTGAAGTAAGATCATTTTTTTGATTGGTAGTCTGAAGTAGGATTTGCTTCATCCATGATCTCATATGTTGCCACTTCAATTACCTCTACAGAGAAACCAGCATGGGATTTTGTTTACCACAATTTTCCTAATGTATTTCAGAGAAGTTTTTTAAAACAAGGGCAGAACTTTTGCACAGGTTACAAACAGACATATATGTCATCATGAGGTTCCCTATAACCACTCCTATCAAAGTAGATATATACACCTGATTGCTTCCCTAACTATAAAACATTGTATTTACCATTAAGAGATTTACTAGTATGATTTGTCTAAGAGGTAATATGATTTTGCAAACACTATGTAGGTTAGTAATATGATTTTCAACCACTATGATATTAACGTATAGTAATATGACTTACACCATGAGAGAGTAATGTCATTTGCAATTTGCAATTTTGCAGTTTTCTTCGGCGGTACATTCTAATCCAGGGCAGGTGTAATAATAAGGTATTTATAACTGTAACAGTTTACTTGAAGATAAAACATGAAAGCAAGGATCTAAGCACTATAATGAGATTAAAATAGCAAAGTAACAATGTTATTCTTTTGACAAAACGGTGAACTCAGTAAAGTCAAGAGCAGTTTTATTTAAGTCAGTTATTATTTGCCTTGTCATGTGCCAAATTTTGGTTTCTAGGAAAACCCTCAGAATCACCCCCATTACCTTTAAATATAGCAATCCCAAGAATGGCGAGAAAGTTGAATATGGCACCATACCCATACAGAAATAAGTTCTGCAAGTTAAACAGTAACATGTCAGATGGTTCAAGAAGAGAGCACTGATAGAAGCCACGTCCACCCTTTATGAATAGAGAAATTTGCAATATAGATATGAATAGAGAAATTTGAATAATCTATATTGCTCGAGAGACAAGATCTGACATGCATCAACTGAAAAGAAATGCTCAAAGTCTCAAACATTGTAGTAAACTGGCACTCAATAAGTACTTAAGTACAGGTATATAAAAATGTTACATCCACTCAAACGTAATAATCGTCCCGCGAAAGAAGGCAGAGGAAAATAATGAGCCAAGCTAACCACAGATCACTCTGATGATAAAGAAATAAGAGAAATGATAACCAACCATGGTGAAGTTACCTGGAGATAAATGCTAGTGTCATATTGACTCTTCAAAGCATACTCATTGAATACTGAGGCCATAGAAGGAACAGTCACCTGTGTGAAAAACCCTTCTTTAGCCAGTAATAAACAAGTGTCTTAAATGCTGCCCAGGGGTTCACTAATGCCTCTTCAAATAACAGAACAAAAATGAATCGGTAGTAGAAGCTTTTATTTACTTACAAAAATCAGTGTATAGATGTATGCAATTGTGGTAACTGGAAGAGCCAAAGAAGTGGTGCCTTCAGGAATGGATCGAAGTTGATTAATGCTAATCCCAATTAGCAACAAAGCAAGAGCCTCCCACTGTACCATAATAATTCCTATTATATGGGTATACAGCTTCTATCATCCTGCAGGAAGTTACACAGGATGCTTCGCTCCTTCCTGCCTTCATAATCAATATTGCAACACCAGCTTATTTTACTAGTTTGAAACCACTAACCTGAATTATGGAAAATCGTCGTTTCATGATAAATTTCAAAAGCACGGCAATAACCAGAACCTGCACTTTGACAACAAAGAAACAAATATTGTAAAAATTAAAGAAAAGTTCTATCGGAGCATAATATCCAAGAAAGTATTCTGAGACATATCCTTTTGCTGGTATATAATAGTGAAACCAAGATACTCATCAATTGATATGTTAAAGTCTCAGGTATTGAAAAGAAATAACCACCTTAATAAAAATTTTGGCTTTAGGTAATATTCAAGGAGAGAGACAAGTGAACAAAAAAGAGTAGTCCTTTTTTCGGCGATGTAAGAAGGATTCGGACAGATAACTTTAGACAATCTAGAATAGATGCTAAAAGAACTTTCTTTCACTAGATTACCCAATAAAGGAATAGCAGACTAGTTGAGTCCGACCCTTGTGCATAATATTATCTTGGAGAAAATTTATAACCACCTCAAAAATTCCTAAAAGAACTTAAATATAGCACTTTGTGGATGCTCCAAGCTTTTCCATGTTTTACTGAAGGAAACAAGGGAAAGATTAACATGATTATAACAGAAACCACCAGAAGCATTCTTCCTTTTACCACTAACAAAAGAAAAATTTGCATATGAAAATCTAGCAATTATGAGATATCTAGTTTTTCTCTAAAGTCCCGTCACGAGTAGATTTATTCATAAAGTCAAAGGAAGAGTTAACCGCCTGCTAAAGACTGCAAGCTATTTTGAAAGAGTACCACACAGACTATCAGCCCATATTGCTTAAAATTTCAAGAAGATATATAGTGATTTACACTGGAAGCCTCCGTAATACAGATTAAATGGGAGCTATTTCGGTCAAGTCCTGAACCCAAATTCAGAATCTAATCAGGATAGATTTGGATCAAGAAACAATGGCGATAACAATAACGCTTCAACCCAAACTGGCTGGTGATATACTGGATGCAAGTTGATCTAAATTTAGGCTTAATCCAAAGTTGGCTGAATTCAGGGATGAAGTTGGATTATGCTAATCTGAATTTACCTACACTGTATTTATGATGGAATAGGTTTACTGTTGATCATCTTGAACTGCGAATCCATGATTCAGACTAAACTCAATCACAGCCAAATGATAATTTAGAATACATATGAGCTCTTGATATTACATCACTTTGTCTAGTCTAATATTTATTTATCACAATTTGTGATTAAATATAATTAGATCAATATTAATTATAAATTAAGATAAAAAATTTATAATTGTATCTTTTTTTATATATATCCCCACTTGTGGGATTTTCACAGGGTTGTTGTTGTTGTAACTTTTTTTATATATCAGCTAATCGACGGATCAGCATGAGATTGTCAAGAATGAAACTCCTGATGCCCCTGATGATGGAGACTTGAAGAAGTATAGTATAAATCAAATAGAAGGCTCATTCATAGATCAGCACAAAATTATTAATCCAATCCAAGATGAGTAACCGAGTTCTTCTTCCTATGGTTGGAACTAACACATGCAATTGCTAATACACTTGTTGGCATTCCATACTAAGTCAGCGAAGTAGCACAGATGCTGGTATTATTAGTACAGCAATAAAAAATGAAAATAGAACACCTGTCCATTGATAACAAAATTAGTACCGTAATTATTCTAACGATACACTTGATACATAGCTTCATGTTTGAGATCAAATAAGCGACTAACTAATCTGGAATAATCAAAATGTAGAAGATTGTGCAAAAGAAAGAAAAGCAATCAGCGTCAGTAAAGCAAATGAAGAATTCAGCAGAAAATCAGCAAAAAATAATCAGATGATATATATCGTAGCAGTGGTCAACTATAGCAGTTACCTTCAGATTGCTTAGCATCTTCACAGTTGCTGGGTTGAAATATAACTGTACAAAAATATTAGAGGAAAAATGTCAGAAAAAGGAGAACTGTGGTAAAAGAAAATCCCCCGTGTATAGTCTGGTATCTAGCAAGCTAGGACTTAAAGATTATATTGAACAGTGAAAAGATCTTAATAGTAGTAGAACAGTAATCAAATATAATATATACATGACTCGGTATCTTCAAAACCAAACACCAAATCAAGTTTTATAGAGGTGTCTCAATAAATGTTAAAGCGAATGGGGACATAGGGCAAAGAACACATTAACCAAAACAGAGTTACGAAACAACAACAACAACAACAACCCAGTATAATCCCACTAGTGGGGTCTGGGGAGGATAGTGTGTACGCAGACCTTACCCCTACCCTGGGGTAGAGAGGCTGTTTCCGATAGACCCCCGACTCCCTCCCTCCAAGAACTACCCACCTTGCTCTTGGGGTGACTCGAACTCACAACCTCTTGGTTGAAAGTGGAGGGTGCTCACCACTAGAACTACCCACTAGAGTTACGAAAGATGAATGTAATTCTCCATTTACATCTTAGCCATAAACAGAAAGAGTACTGTCACTTGTCTCCTACAGCACCATGACATGGCAAGTCTACACATGCCAGACCTTCACCCAGTAGGACATCTAAACAATGGTAATTGGTTCTTCAGCAGCCTCTCTTATTTGGAATTTTTAGTCGTGCTAAGGACAAAGCGACTGCCAGCTGGAAGTATTGCACACAGAAGCATTCTTGCAAAACCAGAATAGTCCTCTAATTTGTCGAGTATTAGTTATCAACAAATAACAATCTCTATGGAATCATCACCACTGAAGCAGAATTCAAGATTTCTTATTTTGAGGCAAAAATCCAACTCCCTAGCCCAGAAGTCATTACGTAATCTTAGAAATTAGTACTGGATATATTCCAAGTTTTGAGACAAACAGTAAAGTTTGAGACAGCAACTCTTCTCATGCCAGACCTGTTATTCTCAATGAATGAATGGGTGAAACTAGACACTATTCCAACTTTCTAGCAATGTACAGTACAAGAAAAAACGCAGAGACAAAATGTGCCATGCTGGACGAAATAACAAAACAATGGGAATAATCACTCAGAGAACTGACAAGAACAGTAACAAATAGTACCTGCATGATGAACTTTAGGTAGTTATTTATGGCATAGAGTAGTGCTGGTACAGCAAGAAGCACATTGTTTCGTGCAGCCTGAAGAAAATATAAAATGGTCATGAGAAAATATCAAGTAATAGTAAGCCTGTTAAATGTTAGTAGCATGTTTGTACAAAAAATACAATGGACAACTAACTAATGAATGCATATCAAGCCAGTAAGATTTCAGTCACACAGAACAGATATCAAGCAGTCAACATAGTATCTGAAAGCTATACAAACTGACAACATACTTTAATTCTCGAAGAAGCTGAAATAAATTGGTGCAAAGTAGTGGTTTTAATAGAATGGTAACGGAAAACACAAGATAACCAGGATGCAGATAAGAATTAGTCAATTTTAAAATGAAACTGACACTGCAACAAAGAAAAGTGGAAGCTCTCATGCAGTCAACAATCTAGAAGGAATCAGAAGTCTTCGATTCTATTATGATCAGTCGAAATTTTCATAACTAGACACCAGGCCGGTGTCAAATGTATGTATAAACTGTTTCTTTGACTCAACTGGAGCTAGTCACTGGCACTTATCAAGTTGCAGACTACATACACAACCGTGAAGGCAACAACTGGAGGTCTTTCAACAAGTGTGCTACACTTTTCCTTTTTTCTCCTCCCCACCCCTCATTGACTCAGTCTCGTTGTTTATGGACCTTGTCACATTAGAAGCTTAAGAAAGAGGAAAACCAGTATTTGCAAGCACCAATTAGTCACTTAAAGGATGTTTCCATTTTACATCAGACGAACTGACAAGTGAAACAAAAGGAACAAAACTAGGTAAAAAGGTTGAAGTTTTCTTTTTCCAGCCAAGTGTGCAAACTTGAATTATCTTTGGGGAGAAAACCAAAACTATACAAAACTTGGCAGCTTGTACTATGTAGAAATATGAAGAGGGTCCAACTTCCGAGCTCGGTTCAAAAAAACTCAGCTATGATAAAACTTGGCAGTTTGACACTATGTAGAAATATGAGAAGGTTCCAACTTCCGAGCTTGGTCCAAATTATATCAATGTTAGGCATGTCTTTTGCAGTTGTCCCAATAAAAGTATTCTTTGACAATACTAAAAGAGTTTAAGCGTCTCTGGATCAACTCAGTGTCTTCATCCTTATTCTCCACATCATGAATCAACTGTGTCGTCATCCTTATTCATCACATTATGTTTATTCTTGTTTCCCTTTTCTGTAGATAATATTCAATACTTTAGAGCCTGGAATGTTGATATGAAGAGAGGTAGAACTCAGGACAATATATTGATCCTTCTGTGGAATGAATAAATGAGGGCGTCCTTATATGCAACTAGAATTGTAGGATTTCTTGAAGTTTCTTCTCAGTAGACTATACCCAGTGAAGAGAAGCATTTAGTTCGTTTATCCAATATAAACTATATACAGCATGCCAGGCACCTTTTGTTTACTGCATGATATCATTAGCAGCTCTTCACGATGTGAGTTCTCATAAAACCACTAATCCGATCTTTCTTAACACTTTATATGCTTGAAGGCCCAATCTGTTTGCATCAAGCTCAAATTTCCTTCCCGCATGTGCGGCCCCCAACTGGGAGCTTTGCCTAACTCTATTGGAGGTGTGGTAAAAAATTTACAACTCATGATGTCTTTCTTCTTTGCAGGTTCATACACATAATTTGAATTGATGATTGAGAAAGCTGTTTCGGGCTGTCTGCACCCAAAAGCGACAATTCATTTGTCCCTTTGTCCAAGACAATCATCCAGGCTAGGCATCTTCCTCATCCTTAATGCCATACATATGGTAGGTTAATCATGTAAGAAGAGGACTCAACTGAGAGACTGGCTCCTCAGATACTGCATCACTTACAAACTTTATACTATAATAAAGAACATATGAAAGAATGATGATATTACACAGATATGATGAGCAATAAAGAACTAAGAGCAGTTACAACACTCACATCACTAACATTTTACCTGTACAAATGTGGATATTGAAAGAAGTGGCTTTTCTCCAACTTTTTGATGCCTGGCCTACAGAAACAATCCAACAAGACACATAAATTGAGCTTTCTAAAGAAAATATATGAAGAAAATATTTTGAGTAAAACCAAAAACATAGATAAAGTGTACCTGGATTAAAAGCATTAGTATTGCAAAGACGACCTTTGTCGCCTCTGTCAAGAAGTTGACACTTACGGGACTAAACTTGAATTTTCCGTCCACTTTTGACATAAATACTAAAACAGGCTGAAAACGGAAATAAATACTGAGTGAGACTTATGTCTTTCTCATAATTAAGCAGAAATTTTAAATGCCTTGCTGATAACAGCAAGTGACTATAGATATGTAATAACAGCAATAAGTTAACTACATTCAATAGAAAAGCAGAAATTTTTAGCAAGTACCAAATAACTGTGATTGTTTGGGAAAGGAACACAATCCACACGAATTCAAGAAGCTTAATAAGTTTCCAGTTTACACGTAGGATATCATCATTTGCATGCAAAAGAACAAAACTTTTTTTTGAGCACTGCGAAGAAGATGAGTAAACAGTTAAAACATGTGAAGAGGACCGCTACCTGTAAACCAACCAGCATACAATCTCCTACAACCAAAAGGACATTAAGAGCACGCTGCTTTGATGAAATCTTGCTTCTGTGTCGATCATATGCCCTTGAAATAGTTTTTACAGTTGGAGAAACAAGCTTGGAATGACAGACAGCACATTCTGCCATACCGTTCTTCATGTGTCAACTGCTTAATATTTCAGATTTAAAGAAATTTCTACTTGTCAGATATATTTAAAATATCAGGAATTAAGGATCACATAGCTCACCTTCATCTTTCTAAGACTATTTCATATACCGTTCACTAAAATAGTCAGCTCAAACAGCTTAAGCACATCAAATGAAATACATGTACATGTCATTCAGATCCTACATTTTCTCAACCTTTTTATCTAACTACAACCCAATCCAAACTACAACTGCTGCATACAAAGACCCATATTACATGGATCACTCATTCCCCTTGACATACCCCTGTCAAAACGGTGTAATAAGGATGTGGTTACTTAATGCATATTCAACTTGATGTATCAGTAATGGTATGCACACACCTATAACGGATACGTACCCATAAATGAATCCACGTAACATAGACAGAGATAACCAAACATGAAACTTTACTATGACGAAACCATATAACCAATCCACTAACCAATGGTCTACAGTCGGTGACTCAGCTGTAACTAAATAGAAAAGCTAAATCATGACACCGACAACACCATCCGCATACATACATAGTATACAAAGGGCAGTGCTCGGCAAGTAACTTACTGAACAAAATGCACTTGTTCTTTTTCAATTCTTACTGAAGCTGCAGTTATTCAGCAGCATAAACCCTCACTTCACCTCTCTCTGGTATCAAAACTAGAGATCAACCAAATCACTTTTAAGGAAAAAAATTATGGAAATTAATTAATAGATCTCACTATAAAACCAATAAAAAAAATCACATCTTTTTGCATGACAACAACTTTCATATCCAGATAGTATTGAATTCGACACGGATCAAGCATGTAACATCCATTTTAATTAACAAAAGCCAATAAAATGTAACATCACAACTTATTTTAAATAGATCTACATGTCAACCTTTTTGTAACAAAATTCAACATTGCTCATAAACAAAAAAAGAACTGACCTGTGAAAGAAGTGATTTAAACGGAGTTAGAGTATGTATAATTTCTTGGCGGGAAACTGTCTGCCGGAAGACAAAATTTTCCGGCGAGATCCAGAGAACCCCGACCGACTTCAGCTGAGACAACTAGTAAGGAGTGGAACGTGGGCAATTGTGTAATTGGAGAAGTGGGAAATTTAGGAAAATTTCTGAAAGAGTTTGTTTGTTTTAAGATGCGGGGAATATGCAGGGGAGAGAAGAAGGGAGTTGGAAAGGGGCAATGGATTTAATTTTTAACTTTATTTTTAATTTAATTGAATAAAGGCAGCCACATTCATTTGGTGTTTAAGTTTCTCTATCACTTTGCTTCAATAGTAAAACATAACAGGTGTGAAGTTCTTGTCACATAGTAGGTCTTTCATTTTTCTTTGAGAAATGACTAAGCATTTAACATGAGTGAATTTCATTTTCAAATTCTTCTCCAATCCAACAAACATTCTTTACCATCATTGCTTTTAGGGGAATTCATTTATCAAAATATTTTGAATTTTGTTTTTGTGATTAATTTTATTCTAAAAATTCTTCAGTTTTTCTTAAATCCTTTGATATAAATTACTTAAGTTTTTCTTTTTCTTATAATATATCACCAAATAATTTATATAGAAATTGAGTGAGAAATCACTTCAAGTACTTCTCTTTAAATTCTATATTTACGTAGAAGTACAAGATTTAACCCTCGCTCAATACTCCCCTTCTCTTCGCCTTAATCTTTGGACAACCATATGCAATCTAGCTGCCTTCTCCCTCCACAACAAGAAAGGAAAGGAGTTTTTAAAAGAAAAGACACATATTCCTGCAGAATTGACTTAAATAATCGTCCATTCAACCACTTAAACTAAAAATAACTTGTGAATGATGATATATGTATAATTCATGTATAATATACGTATAATTATTATATAATTTATGTATACCGATTAAAAAAAATAAATAGTGAAACCGGTCAGCTATTTATGTAAAGATTGTAGAATTCTTTTAAATATTTTTAGATTATGATATTCGTGTATTGTCTATTTAGGAAAAGTTAATAGAGAAAATCTCACTTTATACCTATTAAGCTCAACTATTTACCATTTAATACTCAGGCTCAAACTATTTACTTTTCTTACCCATGCACCCCAGACTATTTACGCGGCCCACCCATTAGCGAATTTTCATACCCGGCCCAGGTTATTTCACCCAGCAGCCCACGCAATTAGCGGATTCCCATACCCACCATCATTTAATGATTCATTTAATTTGTCTTCGCCCTTTAACGCTACAGAGTTAGTTTCAAAACCTCCATAGCCAAATCATAAGAAAACCATCTTTCACCCACCATTTAGTGATTCGAGTTTTGAATTTTTTTTTTCAAATTTCGTTCTATCTCTTCGTCTAATAGTAATTTCTGGGCGAAGTTTTTGGATGTGAAAGTATATTTTAGTGAAAGTGGGTTTTCAAAATCATAGAATTTTTGTGTTTTTCTTTGTACTTTTGTGAATCAATATTTGCAGGTTATTTTTTTCACTATGGGTCAGAAGTATTGTGCACGTAGATGGTGGCGTCGTGCACAACATCATTCTTCAACCCAAGTAGCTGCTAAATCAGTTGCCTCAGCCATGTGCGGTCCTAGTTTTTCATTATTTCCTGATTATCCGTCTGTGTTTAGTCCTAACCCTAACAACTGAAAAAGTAGAATTAAATGGTGGAAAAGGCAACAATATTGATGCTTCGTCAGTCGATGGAACTCCCTACCAGTCATTACCCGAAACAAATTCTGAACCAGTCATATCAGGTGTTGCGATGAATGATAAAGGGAAAAGCTAAAGTTGTTGAGGATTCTGAGTTAGGGGGAAGCCGGCGTGAATCTGTGACTGACACAAAGACTCAACCAGTCGATTTTGATTGTAGCGATGGTTCTCAAGTAACGAAGAAAAAAATGGTGTGGCACCAAAGAAGGTAATTTTCTTAAAATTAGTATCTGTGCTTTTGAACATATAGTACATTATTATTTTTTGATTTTCTGGTATGTTTTTGTATTATATTATAGTTATAGTCAGTTGTATGAACTGGGAACGACCTTGTACAACTGTATACCATGTTGGTATAATATGTTTGTTGGAACCTCAGTTGCGGAAATGACCCCATACAACTACATATCATGTTGGTATAGCTATTTACTATATTAGTATCATTTCTTTTTTGTTGCATTAACTTTCTTTAATTGGTACGCTATCTGCCTTTTCTTTAATAATAGTAGTATAATACAATATCTTAAAATACTTTATTATATTAATATGTGGTACACTATTTTTTTTTATTTTTCTCCTTATGCATGTGTGTTATGTAATAGTAGAATAGTCATATATAGTTGGCGGGAATTAACCAATAGAACTGTATAACTTGTTGGTATAATTATATGCTATATTGGTATCATATAATAGTTGTAATATTTTTGGGTTATTTTAGCTGCATTTTTAAGTGAATTCTATTTCTGAAATTATTTATATGATCATGTTTTGCATTGTTGAGATTCCCTTTTGCCTATGGACATAGAGTATGTGTGTTATGTAATAGTTTTTATAGTTATAGGCAGTTGTTGGAACAATCCCGTACAACTATATACCATGTTGGTATAGCTATATACTGTATTGGTATGTTGGTATCATATGCATTTGAATCCTTTTTTGTCTGTATTGGCTCCATTTAATTGGTACACTATTTGTTTTTCCTTTAATAATAGTAGTATCGTGCAATATCTTGAAAATACCTTATAACTGCATACTTTTTTTATTTTTCTCTTTATGCATGTCTGTTATGTAATAGTAGTGTAGTCATTTATAGTTGCCGGAAATTAGCCAGTAGAACTGTATACCCTGTTGGTATAGTTATATGCTATGTTGGTATCATATGGTAGTTGTAATATTTTTGGTTGTTTTAGTTGTATTTTAAGTGAATTCTATTTCTGAAATTATTTATATGAACGTGTTTTGGAGTGTTGGGATTTCCTTGTGCCTATGGACATAAATTATAAACCAAAGGTAGATTGGATACCAACTGAATGTAATTCGTATGTTGAAAGAGAATTTAACAAAGAAGCAACTTCGGATGTTTAAGAAAACATGCTTTGGATATTTTTTGGATTTGTCACCAGTTATTGTGCAGATTCGGGTTATACACCATTTACTTATTAGAGAAGTACATCATGAGGTAAAAAATAAGATGCGGTTTGTAGTGAGTGATTCTAGGTTGCGCTTTGGTTTGGGTAAATTTACACTCATTACTAGGCTGAAATGTAAGGGTAATACAAGTATAAAGAGTGTACCGGAGAATAGGTTGATTTCAAAATATTTTGGGACTGCATCTGTAATATTAGCCCAACTAGTAGACTGTTTTACGAGGAAGAAATGGGAGACAAATGATGATGCGTTGAAGATAGCAATTCTTTATTTTGTGGACAACTTCTTACTTTCTCTGTTCAAACCAAAGGTTATTTCATGGTCTTACATTGACTTGGTTGAGTGCGGTGATTTTAATAATTATCCCTGGGGTATCGATGTTTATAACGCTACAATCGACTCATGTTCCAATAAGTTTCAAGATAAGCCTTCTTTTTATAGATTCGGTGGTTTCCCGTTGGCTTTACATATTTGGTTGTATGAATGTTGCCCAAGTTTGGATGGTCACATTGATAATCATATTGGAAAAAATCTTCCACGAGATCTGAATTGAGTAGTCAAAGGTTAAATACAGAATTAGCGAGTTGCTTTGCGAATGTTTAGCTTGCAACGCGAGCAGGTAATTTTTTCATACTTTTATTACATCTTTTAATGTTTTGGTATAGTAGTTTAGTCACATGTAGTTGTAGCAGTATCCTACAGTAATGATATACTCTGTTTATATACATGTATACCATATTGGTATCATATGGTAATAGGGATCTCTTCTGCTACTTATAATTTTATTGCTACTTATACTTTTAATTTTCTCATATTTTTATTACATCTTTTAATATTTTGGTACAATAGTTTAGTCACAGGTAGTTGTAGCAATATCCCAGAGCAATGATATACTCTATTGGTATACATGTATACCATGTTGGTATCATATGGTTATAGTGATCTTTTATCTTTCCGTGTTTTGTTATCATTTCTATTTCTAACTACTGTCATTAATAATTACAGCTAAAAAACATCACCCCAACTGATACTGAGAAGCAACTATTTGATGTGCGTGGTCTAAACTTTGAATTTGAAGTTTATTGCACTAACAATCAGCCTGATAACTTTCAGGTTTTTGGCACTCAATTGCCAAAGACACAAAGTATGCATCAAAGTACTGAAGGTAATTTCGAACCTACCAATGCTGAGGAATTGAAGGAGTTACAAGGTTTGAAGTTTTTTGTAGAGACCAAGTTTGAGGAGGTGCTTGCAGCTATTGGTAGGCAATCAATGAAACCAGAGGGAAATTCAGCGGTATTATTCTTTTATATAATATAATGCTATAGTATATTGTTCAAAGATGCAATATATGCTTATAAGATACTATTCCATTCTTTACTTTTAATGCACATAGTATTCTTGTAATATACATATTAATAAAAAAATTATTTTCTTATTTTCAGCATAAGCAACAAGATAATGATCCTTACTTTGGTGAGATACACAATGATTATGACCAGTTTGTAATGGGCGACAGTGGGAATGATTCTGTAGTTATTGGAGATAGCACGCCCAAAGCGCCTTCTAGTATGTAAATCACATATTTGTTTTTTTTTTGTTGCTGTTATTATTTGAAAATAGCACTCTTGATTATACTTTTATATGTTTAGTATCTGGTTTTGGTGGGGTTGGTCGAGAGGGTGGTTCCAGTGGTGTCAATGTGAAGAACGTCACAACAAGGCATGTCATAGTTACTGATGATTTGCGTTCTGGTAAAATATTGTATATGTAATTTTTTAATTCTTTTTTATTTATTTAACTTTATGTATTTGTGCGTTCACTAACCTTTTTTAACTTTTTTCAACCCCCATTGTAAATAAGCATGATGCTGGCTTGGATTCTCACTTTGAATTGTCTACATCTACAATTGATCAAATCACCACCATTACACAACATGCAAAATATAAGCAGCCATCTAGTGATGTTAAAAAGTCCGGACCTGCTCCATTGCCATCAGGAATCGTTGCACAGACACGACCAAATGTTGTTATTGAGTCTAAAGCTCCTCATTTACTATAAAATACTACTCCACAAGGTACGATTGTTGATGTTACTAATTCTGAAGTTGGTATGTATATGAGAGATTTTTATAGCTTTTTTATTTAAATAGTAATGTTGATAATACTTTTATGTGTTCAGCATCTCAGGTTGATGGCGTTGGTCAGGCCGATGTAGGTGGCAGTAATGTGAATTTGCCTTGTGGTAACATCTTCTATATATAACTTTTCATTTTTTTAAGAAAAAATTCTTAACTTTATATATTTATTAATTCGCTAGCATTTTGTAATTTAAGCTCCCTGTCGACACAAGGGTGATCTTGACTTGGATTTTGATTTTGAATACATTGATTCTCAACTTGATCTAATTCTTGCCATTACACAAGGAGGGAGACGTAATGTAAATAAATCTGGAAATGAACTGACAACTCGTGATGTAAATAAGTCTAAACCTAATCCGTCGATATGAAGAACTGTTGTCTAGACACAAACAGATGTTGAAACAACTCCTGTAGTTTTCTCGCGGAGAAGACGCCATGCAGCTGTAAAATAGTTGCCGTATAGGAATGACTATTAATCTGGTGTTAGTGCAGTTGGGGGATCCTCGAAGGTTATCAAAGAAAAAATTTTATTTATAAATGACATTTTAGTGGTTGTTGATTATAAGCTTACGACTACATTCTCAAACTTTGTTGAAGTAGACATGTAATTGGGAGAGTGCGTATTCATTTCTATGTATTTTTGTTTTCATGTTTTCTTAATTTTTATTGATGTATTTCTTATCCACATCTTTTTTTATACGAAATAGGGAAGTGTATTTACTTCGTGATCGAAAACTAGACCCTTGTTTTGACTTTGAAGTTGAACAGATTGATGATAAGACATTTTTTCACACATTAAACTATTTTGGCAGGTCACTGTCTAGTTCGGTATGTGTACGATTTTTTATTTTTGTTTTTATATTAGTTCATGCATATTGTTAGTGTTACTCATGTCTTCTTCCTCTCTTTTTTGCAGCACTTGAATATTATATTCTACTATCTTAGGAAGAAGGCGGAATATGAAATTAATATGCCAATCAAAGTCACAACTACATATACTCTTTTTAATAATATCATTCAAATGGTTTACACATAATTTTTAAAAGGTGGGAAACAAGATCATTTGATTGATAGATCAGACGATATCATGGAGTACATGAAAGGATTTATAATGTATTGCAACACTTCATGACACCAGGTTGATCATGTCCTCTTTTCAGTTAATTTGGCAGAAAAGTGGCATTGGATATTGGGGTGTGTATCATTCCACAAGAGATGTTTTTATGTATATGACTCTCTGAGTAGTCAAAAGCACAAAAAAGCTATTCAAAATATGGCAGAGGCATATGCTTTGTTGCTACCCCGTTTTCTAGTTAACATTGAATTTTATAATCAGAGAAGTGACATTGTAGTAGAAAATGGTCTGCACGTGGAAAAGGACTTGACTGGTCCATTTAAGATTGAACTGATTACAAATCTGCCGACATAGCAAAATTCGTAAGAAAAGTTACCTCTTTTACTTTATTTTCCTCATTCATATTAACATTTTTCACCACTAAACGATTTTTATATTATATTTATTTGTTTTATTTCAGAGATTGTGGAGTATGTGTTGCATGTTTGGCTGAGTACATTATTGAAGGTCTTCCAATCTCTGTTGCCAATTTTGATGTGGGTAGTCTTCGAGTTAGGTTTGGTATACTGTTGTGGCACTATGGGAGGAACAAGCAGTTGCATGGTTAATCGAGTGAATTTGAGGCTCCAGTAGTAACAAAAAAGACCCGTGGAAAGAAGCGCAAGAAGTAGTATAGGTCTCTTTTTGCTTTTAGTTAATCGTAGCATGAAAACTTTACAGGATTTGAATAGTTCTTGGTGAAGTATGTTATTTTGCATTATTAGATTGTAAAAACGCTAGCTTTTAAAAGTGTGTTCTAGGAATACAATTGTAATAGTACAATATGTTACTATAACTGTTTTAATGTTGGAATTATCTTCAGTTTTCTTTCTTAGGCTTCAATAAAGTTGTTGGTTTATTAGGAGTGCCTTTCGGAGACAAAATTTTCTCAACACTTGAAGTCAAGCCATTAGTGCAGAACAGGGCTGTTACAGCAACATTGTTAGTTCCTACTCCTGCTGCCATTTGTAGTATGAGGAGCACTGTTAGTTCGCTATAATACAACAACAGAAGTTGTTTTTGGAGGTGTATTTTTAAGAGAGTTACGACGCTCAAAAAGAGGAACTATGTTGCTATTTGGTTGAAGAACAGGGCGACTGTTGATTTGAATGAGAAAAAATATTTCTAGAAAGCGAATTGGTTTTGAATTTATATTGAGAGCAAATTTTAGTTATAGTTGAATCTAAGAAATTCTGTGCAGATTTTGCATTGTTGCACCAGTTGTATTCTGCAAAGATTTTGGTTCAGGTATATTAGTGCAGTAGAACTATATACCAATCAGGTAATACAAATATACCATTTGGGTATCACGTTGTATTTGAGTACCTTTTTTCCTGCAGCAACTAGATGTAAATACTGATATGAGTTGCAAAGTGTGCCAATTTTGTTGATGAAGTATGTTGAAATGTTGCATTTTTTTGGCGCACCACTTGTATTTCTGCACATATTTTGGCTTTAGTGCAATACAACTATATACCAATAAGGTATACAATATATCATTCGGGTATCATATTGTATTTGAGTACCTTTTGTTATACTTCAATATTGACATGAGTTGCAAAGTGTGCCCATTTTGTTGAGAAAGTATGTACAAATGTTGCATTCTTTTGGTGGACCACTTGTATTTCTGCACATATTTTAATTTAACCATATTAGTACAATACAACTATGTACCAATAAGATATACAAATACACCATTCGGGTATCACATTGTATTTGAGTACCTTTTTGTTATACTTCAATATTGACATGAGTTGCAAAGTGTGCCCATTTTATTAAGGAAGTATGTACAGATGTTGTATTTTTTTGGTGCACCACTTGTATTTCTACACTTATTTGTTTTAACCATATTAGTGAAATATAATTATATACCAATAAGGTATACAAATATACCATTTAGGTATCACATTGTATTTGAGTACCCTTTTCCCATGCAGTAAATGCATATAAATGACTTCCAATTTGTTATACTTTAATACTGACATGACCTGCAAAACGTGCCCATTTTGTTAACGATGTATGTACAGATGTTGCCTTTGGGGCATCACTTCTATTTCTGCACATATTTTGATACCAATAAGGTATACAGATATACCAATAAGATATGCAAATATACCACTTGGGTATCACATTACATTTTAGCGTCGTTTTTCCTGTAGTAACTAGATGTAAATGCATCCCACTTTTATATACTAAAATAGCAAATAAATAGATTCTTATTGAAAACACAAATAGCCATATAAATTTTTTTCCAAGAAGTAATTTGGCAAAGAATCACCATACCAAATATATGTCTAGTGCAAGACATGCATTCTATTCTTTGCAATTCAAATGATATGATTTTACGATATATAACTTCTATAAATATATTAAAGCATTATATCAATCTCTCTTTGGAATATTTCGGCACGTTCTCCGGTTGTGTCCTTTTTTCCCGCATAGTGCACATGTAGCTGTATTTCCTTCCCAACCACCTATGTCTCTCTTCTTTTTAGGTCTCCCTGGTTTGATTTTTCCTTCTGGTGGAAGTACCACATGCGAAGAGACATATTCTGGAATTTACCACGTTGTTTCATCTGGCAGAGGGTTTACTGGTATCTCATATGTTTTCAGCAAGTAGTCTATGCTGTAGTAATCCGAGCAATACTTGTATGAATCCATATGGAATTTTTGTATAACTGCCGTTGCATGTGGATATAGAATATCATCTAGCTGAAACCTTCCTCAACTGCATTTTTTTTCATATAGGTGCACCCCATATTTTGTTTGGCCATCAATTACTAAATGTAAGAATTAAGCTGATGCCAACACCTAATATAATTTTAATTAAGAAAAGTCATTAGTTGTATGAAGTAATAGTATTTTTTAATAACAATATGCAATTGTTTAGTGAAATCTCTAAAGTGCAGAAGTAAAACTACAGTACATGCAGTGTTTTTATGATTTTGAAAATGTATATCGTCATCGTCTATAATAAGATAGTATTATCTGCCAATATCTTTTCATACTTTACACTGATCGTCATAAATGATTCCACGACATCCTTCCAATTGGTGTAATTCTATTTCTGAATCAACGTCGACATAAAGTCAAGCAAATTCACAACTGGGAGGTCTCTTGCGTGCTTGTTTGTTACATTTACTGATTCTGCTATATTCGATGTCATGTTTATGGTTCTATTTTCCTTGCAATGTGCCGGCCATTTATCATATCCAATATCCATCAGGTATGTTTTCACTCTACTATCAATAGCTTCTAACTCTGCCATATGCCTTTTGAATTCTTCAACAGTGTATCTTGCTAACGCAAAGTATACTTCTTTGATTTGTTTTTGGCTCTTCCTGAAGTTCGTTTTTATGTTGTTCCACATATGGAACATACATGCACAATGAGGGACTTTTGGAGAAACAATTGAAGTTGCTCTCCATATACCATCATGCATGTCTGATATAATGCATATTCCCTCTCTTTGTCCATAGGTTTCTCTGAACTGCACTAAAACCACTGCCACGATGCATCGTTTTCCGAATCAACAATTGCATATGCAAGGGGTAGAACTTGTCTTGTAAAACCAAAGGAAAAAATATTAGTTACAACACACAATATTAATATATAATTTTATACAGTAACATAGTCATAGGTAGGTGTAGGTATGTAGCAAAATAATTATATATTCTGTTGGTGTACTTGTATACCATATTGGTATCATATGATATTTGAATATCTTTTTGCTGATTTAACTGAATGTAATTGTATTGCATTTTTAAAATAGTAAAGTATATCAATTATTTAATACTGATTCTGAGACAATTTTTTTTCTTACCCTCTGCATCTTGCGTAGAAGCCGTGAGTATGGTCCCTCTATATGTTGACTTTAAAAAACTTCCATCAACTACAATTGTTGGCCTACAATAGATCCAACCTCTAATCGATGCATATATAGCTATGCATGCATACAAGAAGCTCCCATCTACTTCAGTGTGTAGTTGTGTCACTGATCCTGGGTTAGCGTACTCTAACATGTAAATGTATGTTGGTATTTTCTTGTATGACTCGCTTGGTGTTCCTCTCAACAATTGCACTGCTTTTTCTTTTGATCTCCATACTTGCATGTAGCTTAAGTCCATACCATATGCTTTTTGGATGTCTCTCTAGATATTTGTTGGTGTATATATAGTTTTCGGGTCAACAAGTTTATCTTGTACAACAGCTGCAATAAAAGCTGAGACAACTTGCTTTTGTGAACAAAATCTCTTATCATTTAAACAACTGTGGACATAATTGAAATCTGACACTTTAAAAAGATTTGATGCTCGTAGGCTTGATGCTTTAAGTCTCCAAGTGCACTTTCATCCACGCAATTAAGGGTATACTTGTTTATAACACAAATATAGTTATGTATCATGTTTTACTGATAAAAAATATACATAAACCAGTATAATTCTATACTCACATAGTATACTCGTATAGCATACTTATATACTATATCAGTATCATCTTTTACTAATAAAAAACACAGATAAACCAGTAAAATTCTATACTCGCATAGTATACTGATTTAGCATACATATATACTATATCGGTATCATATTTTACTGATAAAACACACACACAAAAACCAGTACAATTCTATACTCACATAGTATACTCATATATCATACTTATATACTATATCAATATCATCTTTTACTGATACAAATCACAGACAAACCAGTACATTTCTATACTCACATAGTATACTATTTTAGCATACATATATACTATATTGGTATCATATTTTACTGATAAAGAAAACACACACAAACCAATACAATTCTACATCCGCATAGTATACTCATATAGAATCCTGATATACTATATCAGTATCATCTTTTACTGATAAAAAACACAGATAAACCAGTACAATTCTATACTCACGTAGTATACTGATTTAGCATACATATATACTATATCGATATCATGTTTTACTGATAAAAACACACACACAAACCAGTACAATTCTATACTCACATAGTATACTCATATAGAATCTTGATATACTATATAGGTATCACATAGTTTTTTATTACTTGAAAAAATGCAGACGAACCTTCTTGGGCATGATTAATAACCCAATATTGATATTTTTCTCTAACGGCATACTGTTTCATAACGAGAGCCAACAAGTTCTTGTCTTTGTAAATTTATCCCTGTTCAACTTTTTGATTAAATTGATTAGTTATGGTGTTTGCATCATCAAGTTCTATACCAATAACATTTCCTTCTTGCACATCAAAAGTGCTAATCATATCACTACTTTCAAATTGTGCAATTTCTGATGAAATTATAGCAAGGTCAAAACTGGAGGTGCTTGCAGCTATAGTATTTTTAGCAAACGACACACATAGTGGGAGTTTTGTCATCCATGTACTTGATTTTTTCAATTCCATGTAAATACTAATACTCATATCGCTGTAAATTGTAATTGGTGGATATCCATGAGAAATAACATACTAAATAACTATTGTGTTACTGCCCTTTTGCAGTTGCTTTGCAATCTCTTTCAGAAGTTGTTCAAATTTCAAGCAGGTCTTTATTAGAATTACATCAACATGAAATTTTATGAAATTATGGTTATTATCCCATTCTTCAATATGCTGCAGCAGAATTGGTATATTTTCCATGATTATACAGATTTGAAGTTATAACTACTTTTACGTACAAAATCGAATCTCGACAGTGCAAATTTCAACAGTGTTGACGTCAAATACTGAATTTCAACAGAATATTTTTTGAACTCAAATAAGTTGTTATGATTCAAACCTCTAGATTTTCAAACCGAGAACATAATTTTCAGTTAAAAATTCAGAAGTTTGAGCACTAAACTTTTGTAATATGCGAAATCAAAATCAAAATCGAAACAATACGATGTGAATTTGAGCATCAAAAGTTTCAGTATCTTCGAAAGTCAAATCAACTGTTATGATTCTAACATATTGATACTTCTACAAAATTTAAGGAGAAAAAGTCGAATTTGAAAGAGAAGTCAACATATTCGCTTTGGTTTTTTCAGGCTTGCGAGCTTCAAATCTTTAATAATGATTTTGTGATACTGGTGGAAATCTCATTTTTTGTGTGCTAATTTTTGTGAAATTCTGCTAAATTTGAGCAGTTTTTCTATTTTTATAGGTAGGTTAATAGCGTAGGTAGGTATTTTGAGATACTCTGTTTGTTTATTAAATGGGTAGGGGATTGTAATTATTTAATGGGTAAAATTCTTTTATGGGTAGAGCAGGGTAAATATTTTCACTTTTATAGATAGTCTTGTGTTTTCCCCAAGTTAATAAGCCCCATTGAGGATGGACTAACCCATTTCTGATTTCTCTATTGGATTTCTTGGGTTTTTCTGGAGAAATATTACCGGGCTTTCCTTTCTTCCACACTAGTGGCAAAAGAGAAAAAGGAAAGGAAAAAATGACATGGTATAACAACTTACGAAGATAATTAGTATAAAAAATTCATAGTTTTAGATATTGGCACCCTATAGCCCAAACTTTAAGTTTTTCTTTCTTTTAATTGGTATATCATAGCCAAAATTAATTTTATTGAAAATCAAGAGTAATGCAGAACATTCCCCTTTCTCCCTCTTTAATGATACTCTTCTCTATCTCCCCCAAATTTTACTCCAGATTTTTCAAATCCCCCAAATCTCTGTCTCTCTTCTTCTCCGATAAATACTCTGTTATGGTTTCTTCTTAATCTTTTTTCTCAAGTATTTTTCTATATCAAGATACGACTCCACGTATATATCCCCCATTGTATCCCATATATTTCTATATGTACATTAGTGATATCTCGTGTATATTTGTGTATATCCATGTAAATCTATATTATATACACGATATACAATATAATATATGTAAACTGTATCTATGTATATACATAAAAATTCATGTATAATAAAAATTTATGTTATATGCATGATATACAATGTGATATACATAGGCGTCCATAAACGTTTTGGGTAATATACATGATATACAAAGTGATATACACATACGTCCATAAAAACTTGTGTGTGAGATACACTGATGTACACGATATACAACGTGATATACACATGTGATATTTTTTCTTTTCTGAAACCAGTCTAAATCACTTCAAATCTTGCTTAGATTTTATATATAACATCGTCTAGGTATTTTCAACTAATTTCAATCATACCCACTCGTTCAATCCAATAAAAAAGAAAAAGAAGAGAGAAGAAAAATAAAGTTGAACTATATTTTTTCCTATTTTTCTCTTATTTTTTGCTTCTGATTTTGTCTAATATGAGATCAACCTTACCTTTTCATCCCACTGACTTTTTTTCGTGTGCATAATTTGCAGTAATTTTCGCTAAGTCACGAAAGAGAAAGAGGAGAGATAGAATAAAAAAATATAAGGGGAGAAAGAGAGAGTGAAAAGAAAAAGATACATAGGTTATAGAGAGAGATGTGGGGGAGGAGGTTATAAATTGAAAATAAATAGGAAGTAGATTTTTAAAAATTTGGCTATACAATGCTTAAGTTTTTGGGCCTCTACTACCAAACTAACTTTAAGGCCAATAAATGCCATTTATATTAATGTATTGTTGTACAGTGTCAATTCCCTAAAAGAAAGAGAGAACTTAAATCCACAATCTTATCTTTTAGGTACTATACAACAACAACAACAACAACAACCCAGTAGAATCCCATTAATGGGGTCTGGGGAGGGTAGTATGTACGCAGACC
>AWOL01S0068648.1:116419-133355 GCA_000715115.1 Nicotiana otophora
GAAAGCGAGAGATAATATTAGTATCACAACAACACTCATAAGATAAATAGCAATACCATGAAATTCAGAAGAAAGATGCAAAGCAAAGGGAGGGGGGAGATAAAGGGAAGGGAGACAATATTAGTACCGCCACAACAATCATAAGAAAAATAAGAGCACCGTGAAATCCAGAGGAAGGATGCAAAGCAAAGCGATAACTAGTAAATAGGACATACACTAAAAGCGAAATAGTAAGTCACAATATTGACACTAGCTATCTTAGACAAAACCCCTAAATGGATAGTCCCACAATAGTACGAAGTAAGGCACGACTCAACTACCTCCTAACCTACAACCCTAATACTCGACCTCCACATCTTCCTATCAAGTGTCATGTCCTCAGAAATCTGGAGCTTCGCCATATCCTGTCTGATCACTTCTCCCCAATACTTCTTAGGCCGCCCTCTACCTCTTCTCATGCCTTCCACCACTAGCTGCTCACACCTCCGTATCGGAGCATCTGGGCTTCTCCTCTGAACATGTCTATTGTAGAATTCAATCAGTCTAAATAGATGTCTATTCAACCACTTAAATTAAAAATAACGTGTGAATGATAATATATGCAATATATATATATATATATATATATAATTAATGTATAATATATGTATACCAGTTATAAAAGACAAATAGTGAACTCAGTCGGGTATTTGTGTAAAGATTGTAGAGTTCTTTTAAATATTTTTAGATGGAAAAATGACAATGTATAGCCGCTGTAAAAATAATAGCCGAAAAATATATAAAATTTATATATTTTTTATATATATACATTCTGTATGTTATATACAAAAATTATACAAATTTTATATATTTTTTCGGCTATCAGATGTAAATAATTTCTGGCGCGAGCTAAAAGTGATAATACTCCTTTTTAGATTATGATGTTCGTGTATTGTCTATGTAGGCAAAGTTAATAAGCCCGTTGAGGATGGACTAGCCCATTTCTCTATTGGATTTGTTGGGCTCTTTGTGGAGAAACATTATTGGGCTTTTCTTTCTTCCACATTTGTGGTAAAGGAGAAAAAGAAAGAGAGAACTTAAATCCACAATCTTTAGGTACTATAGTTTATGTGTAGAATTTTATCAATCCAAAGGCCCTCTATCTTTTACCTTTTCTTTAGGCAGTTATCACATGTCCAATCCACCCCCCCAAAAGATTGAACAAATGAAAGTATTAATTAGTTAAATTGAAAAAACAAAAGTTCCTTTAATCCTTTCATGAGTTACATGAACTGATGAACAGCCTACTGGGAGAAAAAAAAATCCATTCTATTGATTGGGAGAGAGGATGGTAATTTAACTTCTTTATGTAAGTTTCAGTAAATTCTTAATTCTATTATGTTATGTAAACTTCTCAATTGTCAAATAAATTAACCCCTCAATCATATTTAACAATATTTCTAGTAGATTGCCAAAAGTAATAGGGTTACCACGTTTCTCCACATGGATGACAGTTTTTCTTATATTATTGACTTTGTTAAAATGACATTTTCCATGTTTTAAGAAAAATAATTAAATATAGAAGAGTTTCAAAAAGAAAAAGATTGAGAAGGACAAGATATTACTATAGCTTAGGATAAATATTTCATACGTAGGGAGAGACTGATCTAATGTCCGAATATGCCAAAGCATGCATGTAAATAACGTGTAATATTGATTTAGATCATATCTTGGTAATAATTTAGTTTTGATGAGATAGGTATTTTGGATTTATTATTTTTATTTTCTAGACAAGGATGGTGATTTGAGGGTGAAGAAGAAAATGTGCAAATAAAGATGTTGCACCTCATTTCAAGCAATATTGCTTTTCCTGTACTCCTTCGGCTTATTACCATAATCCTTCTCAATTTTCTTAAGTATATATTCGTGATCATTCAAGTGTACTGAATAGACTGAACATTTCTATTGTGAAGCGATTTTTTCTATCGGTCAAACCCAGTAGCTTTAGTTCATATATTCTATTTGTTTTAAAAAGTTTATTGAATAAGTATAAATTATTAATTTAGAACCTAGTAATTTAAAATGATTAAAATTTCGAACAATAAATTTGAAATTCTGGTTTCACCTCTGTTTTTGTGAACTTTATTCTAAAACAGAAACCGAATGTGTTTGGTTTTAAAAGCTTTTCAAAATTCAGAATAAAATGTAGTTTCTGAAAATTTTAAATAACCCGAACACATGACTTTTTTGCAACAAAACTAAATCAAATGACGTTGGCTTTTTTGTCGAGAAAATGAAATAATCTGATCCCTTGTTCTAGAAGCTATGTATGTAGTAGACTACGTAGTAGGTGCGAGGTCATTGTCACTTATATGCTAATGGGAGGATTATCATTTAATTTATCAAATTTAGAGGATGCTTCAGCTATTAATTCTTCTTAAAATTCGTTGTTTCTCATTTCTGATTTTCATGCCAATACAACAAGGACTTCGATCCACATATTTTTTTACTAAAATATAAGTATTGGTTAAGTTTACTTCCTACTTAAGTTCATCTTATGGCTCCTAAAAGTCATCAACCAATCATAATAAAATACTCAATTCGGATTATAATTTAATCGACCAAGCATATGAAACTCTTATATATTTCAGGTTGTGTGAATATCTTTCATTCCAATATTTATAACTAATTTATTTCTCCTAAATGTTATACTTATCCCAACTTAAACCTAATGTTTATGTAACAATAATAACTACTACCACCAAGGATTGTGGTGGCTTGGACATATAATATGTCTCCGCCCTTAACTAAATTCTTGGGGTTTAAATCATAAGAATGACAAAAATCCTTACCGGAAGTGCTTGCCCCTTTGATATGCCTTACACAACTCCAATCGAGATTATTCGGAACCCCAAAATGGATACTTAATATCGGGTTAAAATTTTAAAAAAATACTACTAGTTAAGGCTCAATCTCAAGTAGGTGAGGACGCAACTTATATGTTATCTAAATTTTGTATTTAGTTAAATTTCGCGTTGCTTTAAGAAGTTGTAGGTCATATGATTTTTTTTTTATTTGACTTTAGGTCTACTTTGTCCCAATTTTAGCATATTCAATTACCATAGTGTCTCGCACCAAAAAACAAAAAAATAAAAAAAATTACCATAGTGTCATACATTTGGACTTGTGCTTTAAGAGGGTAAGTAAAACATAGGACATTCTCAAAAGACCCTTATTTTATTTTTATGTGTGCGACTTACCCCTTTTATCTTACATTTCTAATCTCATCTTATCTTTATGATTAAATGTCCATCTTAACACCTTCTTTCTTTGTCAATCATCTCTAATATTCACTTTCACATAACAATATTGGTCCAACAATTGTTCTTATAAAACTCTTTGACTTTGTTACATATTTTCGTATCCTATAGCACCTTTGCAATACTACTCTGCTTCAACTTTCCATTTTAGTTCTATATGTTACATCTCCCTTTATCATGTCATTCTCTAGAATATCGAACCTAGATATCTAAACTGCCCGCATATCATAATATTATACAACATCGCTTTCACATTTTTGTTCTTATGGAAGCTATATTTAGAGCGCACTGCTTTTATCTCTACTTATTATTCTAATTCTCTTGAACCCTCAACCTAGAGTAACTAGTTGGGGAAGTCAAATAATCCTTGTTCATGCATAGACTTCTCTGGTACGAAATGAGCCACTTCAAATATAGGTCTATTGGTCCGACCCAGAATACGACTAATCCAGCATGGGCTACATGAGCTCCCAGTAGTTTACCAGATACATTGAGTTATCGGGCATTCCCGGCTTACCAAGCGAAGCCAGCGGTTTCTTAGTCACGACTAGCTAAGGCTAAAGTTCTATTAAAGAGCGTTTCTATTTGGTAGAACCTCCTTGGAAAATATAAGGTTTTCATGAGGTGATATTGAACCGTCATCCAAGTACGTCTACCTTCGTTTAAGAGAATATTTTTGGGGTAGAAAGTTCAAATTCAGGATCTTCTGCTTCGTGAATTTCCTAAGAAACAAAGTCATAGACACGTAGGTTCAGGACTAGACCGACTACTCCAATATCTGGAGTGCTTCATTATATTTCTAACTTTTGATTAACTAGATCTCTCATTTAGTTTAATCAATCCACACAATATCAGCTGAAAAATGACATGTACCTTGGACTGTGAATATTTGTTCAAATTTTATGCTTTTTCCTTAGTCTTTGTGTTACAATAGAATTAAAGAAAACTAACTTTTTATTCACTTCTAAAATTTTGTGTACGGGGAAAATTGGGAGAAATGTTTTTCCTAATTCCCCGATAAGAGAACGAAGGGGAAGCACGAATCAACATGATTATAATCGAGGCCAGGAACCCCTCATATCGAGACACGAGAAAAATAAACGATGTATATGAGATTGGACATGATAAAACGACGTACCTCGGATCAAGTGTAGCTTTTGGACCTCGGGAGACGCGGTGAACGGTTATGCATGACGGATATGGGGCCGTAATATTTTTTCTTAACCAGATATTACAACGCAAATTCCGTTCAATATCAATTATAGATCAGCAATTATCAGAAAAAGTTTATTTTTCCTTTTTTAGACTTGTACTAGGACTGAAATTCTCCTACTATATAAATGAGAAGTTTTTCTTTAGTCTGACGGATGGCAACACGTAATTCAAAGCAATAAAATTTTACTTTTGTCTTCTAACCACTATTCAAGGCATTATTCACTTATTAGTTTCTTCACACGTGACCGAGCTTGTACCGAAGGTCCAATCGAAGGCGAGTTTCACTGTTCAATCTAAGACCAGGCTTGGTCATTACATTGCGATTGGTTTGGTCATTTATTTTATCTTTAATTCATCTATCTGTTATTCGTAATTATTCATATTGAATTAAACCACGTATCCTTTAAACTGCATACAAATTTAATTGTCACTCATTTTTGGGGTATACAGTTTGGCGCCCATATTAGGCTAAGGATAATAGTGATGATTTGGTACGAATCTCCATAACACACCCTATTTTACGCTTGTTCTTTGAAATCTTAATTCTAGGTCAGTCTAAGAATGTCAAACTCTCAGTTCGCTCACTTGAACGTTGACGTTGAGTCAGGCCATCACCGTGAAAATAAAAATCTGATGCCCAATATTGATGTGCCTCATGCCAATCCTAATGGTGTTCTAGTCGCCGACCCGGTCGACGCTAACTCGCAGGTGACCATCAACATAAATTTGCCAACTAATCCCCAAAATAGTATTCGCGGGGGACCTCGGTCAACAACTCGAGAAACGCCCGAGGGTCAAGGTGATTGGGTGAGCCTACGATTGATTTTCGAAATGTTACAGGCTCAACAATGAGCAATAATACAACTGTACAACCAAAGCTACACCCCTAACAAGGTCGAGCCCAAACAATCCCGGAAAAATATTCGGAGAGACGAACAAGTTTCCGTGAGACTGGATGAAGCCTAGCCCGGAAAAACTTCAGAGGTAATGAAGATGCTCAAAGCATTAACAAAACGGGTGGAGTAGGGCGATAAAAAGATTGAGGCCAACGACAAAAAGGTGGAAACATACAACTCCAAGGTCAATCAGATCCAGGGAGCACCTCCGATATTAAAGGGACCGAACTCCAAAAAATTTATCCAAAAGACCTTCCCTCTGAGCGTGGCACCGAAGCCGATCCTGAAGAGGTTTTGAATGCCCGACATTCCTAAGTATAATGGGACCACAGATCCCAATAAGCATGTAACCTCCTATACATGCGCAATCAAAGGGAATGACTTGGAAGATGACGAAATCGAGTCGGTGTTGTTGAAAAAGTTTGGGAAAACTTTGTCCAATGGGGCAATGATATGGTACCACAACTTGCCTCCAAATTCTATTGACTCATTTTCTATGCTTGCTGATGCTTTCGTAAAGGCTCACGCCGGAGCAATCAAGGTCGAGACTAGAAAGTCATATCTTTTCAAGGTCAAACAAAGGGATAACGAGATGCTTAGGAAGTTTGTGTCAAGATTCCAGATGGAACAGATGGATCTGCCACTAGTTGCAGATGATTGGGTCGTTCAGGCATTCACTCAGGGGCTCAACCCCCGAAGCTCCGTCGCCTCTCAACAACTAAAAAAAACTTTGGTAGAGTACGCGACGGTAACCTGGGCTGACGTCCACAACATGTACCAATTGAAGATTAGGGAAAGATGACTAACTCGGGGCACCTTCTGGATCTGTTTACCCAATCAGAACGATGATAGATCTAAGAGGGCCATTGATCAGGAGCCAAGACCGGTACGAGATCTATATCAGTCATACAACACGGATCAGAGAGAAAATAGATTCTGGCATCATCCAACTAGGAACGAGAAGAGAAGTGATCAAGGGCCGAGTGGCCGGGGCCTGATGAGCAAGAGAGGGTTTGACAGTTCGCTCGGCAGTAGGGAAGCACCAAGATTATCGGAGTACAATTTCAACATGGACGCTACAAGCATCGTGTCAGCCATATGGAGCATCAAAGAGACCAAGTGGCCCTGACCATTGCAGTCCAACCTTGCCCAGAGAGATCCTAATTTGATGTATAAGTATCACGACACTCACAGTCATAGACCAAAGATTGACGGTCATTAAGAGAAGAAGTTCCTCGATTGTTCAACAATGGGAACCTCCGAGAATTCCTAAGCAAGCGAGCTAAAAACCACTTCATAAATAGGGACGCCAACAAACAGGTCGGACGAAAGGAGCCTCAACACGTTATCAACATGATCATTGGGGGAGTCGATGTTCCCTAAGGGCCAATGATGAAATGAACAAAAGTATCTACTACAACAGAAAAATGCACCATGGATTACGTTTCGGAGGGAGCTATATCGTTTAGCAACGAAGATGCCGAGGGCATCGTACAACTTCACAATGATGTACTAGTAATATCTATACTTATTAATAAATCTAGGGTTAAATGTGTTTTGATTGATCCAGGTAGCTCGGCCAGTATCATCAGATCGAGTGTCGTAGAGAAACTGGGTTACATGATCATATTGTACCGACAATACAGGTATTGAATAGGTTCAACATTGCGTGTGAGACCACTAAATGAGAGATAACTTTACTGGTAAACACTGCCGAGACAACCCAAGAAATGAAGTTCTACGTGATCGAAGGGGATATGAGGTCAACGCTTTGTTTGGAAGGCCATGGGTCCACAACATGAGGGTGGTACCTTCGACCTTACACTAGGCGCTGAAATTTCCCATACCAGAGGAGTCAAAACTGTCCGTGGAGAACAACCGGCTGTAAGGGAAATGTTTGTTGTCGATGAAGTGATACCTGTGCCCACAGTATCAATGTCAAGAAGCGCAGAACCGACCAAAAAAACAGAAACTAAATAGCAATCAATGATACCGACCTTAGTCGAACTGGAGAAACATGAAGAATAAGGAGCAGATAATGAGGACAATTACAGTGTCTCGAGATCATTCATAGTGCCCGATGGCACCGAAGCCACCAAATCAACGGTCGAGAAGTTGGAGCAAGTTATATTAATCGAGCATCTACGGGATCGAAAAGTATACCTAGGCACAGGGTTAACCCTTGAGCTCAGGAAAAAACTTATTATGTTTCTTAAACCTAGTGCCGATTATTTTGCCTGGTTCCATCTAGACATGAGAGGGATCCCACAAGAGGTAACTACTAATAAATTAAGTTTGGATCCAAAGTTCCATCCGTTCAAGCAAAAAAGATGGCCATAGTCCGAGATCAAACACGCGTTCATTAAGGATGAGGTATCCAAACTTCTAAAAATAGGTTCCATCCGGGAAGCTAAATACCTGGATTGGTTAGCTAACATAGTGGTAGTATGTAAAAAAAGAAATAAACTGATGATGGGTGTAGATTATAAGGATATAAACAAGGCATGTCCAAAATATTCTTTCCCTTTTCCTAACATCGATCAAATGATAGACGCAATGGCCGGATACGAGATACTCAATTTTCTCGACGCCTATTCTGGTTACAACCAAATTCGGATGGACCCGGACGATCAAGAAAAGACTTATTTCATAACAAATTTCGGCACCTACTGCTATAACATAATGTTGTTTGGATAAAAGAACGCCAGTGCCATATACCAACACCTAGTAAACCGGATGTTCGAAGAACAAATAGAAAAATCAATGAAAGTTTATATTGACGATATGTTGGTCAAGTCCCTGTGAGAAGAGGACCATTTGAAACATTTATAGGAAACATTCATCATATTAAGGAAGTACAACATAAAGCTAAACTCAGAGAAGTGTGCATTTGGGGTCAGTTCAGGCAAGTTTATCAGATTCATGGTATCTAATCGAGGGATAGAGATAAACCCCGACAAAATAAAGGCCATAGTAGGACATCACCGTAATCAACAATGTCAAGGCAGTTCAAAGACTAACCAGGTGGATAGCCGCGTTGTGCCAGTTAATCTCGAGATGCAAACAATAAGAGCAATCCCTCGAGATGCCAACACCGTAATCAATAACAGCAAAACAGAACAATTTTTCTTGGACTCCGGAATGCCAATAAGCTTTGTAATAACTCAAGCGATACCTGTCGAGCCCCCCTTTGCTACACACTCCGAAGACGGACGAACAAATGTACCTCTACTTGGTATTTTCTGTAGTGGCGGTAAGTGGTGTCCTCGTCTGGGAGGAAAAAGGTACACAATTTCTATTTATTATGTTAGTAGATCCCTAGGAGATGTCGGAACAAGGTATCCTCACCTAGAAAAGTTAGCGTTCTCCTTACTAAGCGCTTCTATTAAACTAAAACCGTACTTTCAATGCCTCCCCATATGTGTCATGACCTTTTACCCGCTGATGAATGTCATGCATAAGTCCGAGCTCTCAGACTGGCTGGCCAAATGGGCCGCAAAGATCAGCCGATATGATATCAAGTACATACTCCGGACTGCCATAAAATCTCAAAATTTGGCGGACTTTGTGGCCACTTTACGCCGGCCTTGGTACCCGAAGTCGAAAAGGAATTGCTGCTCACTTCGGGGGCTAATTGGGGGATCTAGACCCTATTCATGGACAGTGCTTCCAACGCAAAAGGGTACAAATTGCAGGTAACCTTACACCAAATCAAGAAATGGACTCTGCAGTACGTACCTCGAGATCAAAACAGTGAGGCCGATGTACTAGCCAACTTGGGGTCGCCTGTCAGCTCCGATGAATTCAACTCGGGGGTAGTGGTGCATCTGATGAACTCGTTGGTAGAAGAATGTCATGCCGAAGTAAACTCGACAAGTTTGACTTGGGATTGTATAAACAAATACATAAACTACTTGAAGACAGGAAAATTGCCACCGGGTCCCAAAGAATCGAAAGCCCTGCACACCAAAGCTAGTAGGTTTAGTTTAGTCAAAGGGAAATTGTTCAGAAGGTCCTTCTTTGGCCCACTGGTTAGACGCTTAGGTCCGGGAGAGACTGAATACGCCATGAGGGAAGTTCACGAGGGCACTTGCGGGAACCATTCGGGGGCAGAATCTGGTGTATGGAAGCTGATCAGAGCCGGCTACTACTGGAATGAAATGGAGAGGAATGCAAAAAACTTCGTACAAAAATACAACGAATGCCAAAGACACGCTACAATGATTCATCAACCGAGAGAGATGCTTTACCCGATCCTATTGCCATGGCCATTTATGAAGTGGGGAATGGATATCGTCGGTCCCCTGCCATGGGTGCCTAGTAAGGCCTAATACATACTACTCATGACTGATTATGTTTTCAAATGGGTCGAGGCTCAGGCGTTCGAGAAGGTCCGGGAGAAAGAAGTCATCGACTTTATCTAGGATCACATAATATGTCAATTTGGGATACCAGCCGAGATCGTTTGCGACAACAAAAAACAATTCACAAGGTAAGTAAGTTTTTTGAAGACCACAAGGTCAAAAAGATATTATCAATGCCTTACCACCCTAGTAGGAACCGACAAGCGGAATCGATAAACAAAATTATACTCCAAAATCTAAAAAAGAGATTGACCAATTCAATGGGAAAGTGGAAGGAAATCTTTCCCGAAGACTTGTGGGAATACCGTACGACTTCGAAGTCGAGTTTTGGAGCGACCCCGTTCTCTCTAGCCTACGGAGCGGAAACCTTAATACCAATCGAGGTAGGGGAACCGAGCCTCAGGTTCTAGTATGATACCAAATTGTCAAACAACGAGGCCATGACCAGGAGCCTGGAATTATTGGATGAAAGGCGGGAAGCCGCCCTGGTTTAGTTTGCCGCCCAGAAGCAGTGAATAAGGAGGTACTACAACCGAAGAGCCAACCTTCGACATTTTCAAATTGGGGAGCTGGTATTGAGAAAAGTAACTCTACACATCGGGAACCTAAACGACGGGAAACTGGGTCCAAATTGGAAAGGACTGTAAAGAGTTGCTAGAATAACCGGCAAAGGATCGTATAAACTCGAGTCGGGAAACGATATACAACTACCAAACAACTAGAACGTGGTACACTTAAAGCGGTACTACTGCTAAGGTACGAACTCAATTCCCTTTTTAGTTTCGTTATATTTCGGACTAACTTATGGAGGTAGTCGGCCAAGGGCAAATATGACTATTAGGTCTGAAAGCACGCGTTGTACTATTTTTCTCTTGAACCATTTTTGTCCCGAAGTGGAGTTTTCGGCAAGTTTAACGAGGAAAAAGTAAATCATGCTACCTTAGTTTTGAAGACTGGCCTTAAACTGGAATTATTGATCGTTTGCATCAAACCAACAGTATCCAAGCCCTCACAGGTTTGGATTCAAATACTGGGGGCCATTATCCTTAGGTTAAGATCTTTAGAAAGGGTAAATTTTATATGTCAAAAGACAAGGCTTGGTAGTTACGATTCATTGTAAGGGTCAAACGGTCAAACGAATCGTGCCCATATAGCCCACTCTAGCCACAACACAAGGCTTATGCGCCTCCAATTATGTTCTCTACATATAAAATAATGAAAGAAATCTTTGCTTCCCTCATACTTTATTACTACGCATTTTGCTTCACTGATACTTCCCAATGGATCCTAGATCCCAAAGCCCACGGGCTACCCCGACTCGGGGACTGTCGTCTGATAAAATAATCAAACAGCCCGGGCTATCGAATCCCAGAGGCATCAAGCCTATTAGGCAGTGGACGAATATGAAAGGCTACGGCTACCCTAAAACGGCTCATAGACGACCGATGTTCGTACTCAGAAAGTAAGGCCCTTATGTATAATCAAAACCTATTAAAGGGGTACCCTCGACAAAAACATCATCGTATTTGACTAAAACACTTAAGCATCTTAAAAGGCTTTGATTTTATCAAAATTTCGAAGCCATGAGTAATTCAGAGTTGCCATCGAAATCAACCCCCATTCAGACCTCCGAAAAACAGATGCTCTAGATCGTGTTTGATTCTATGCTAAGGCATTAGGAATGATACACAAATAAAAAATTGCAAATAGATGCTCAAAAATAAAAGCATTGTGCTGCCAAAGAGAAAATTTTATATATACTTCAAAATATATTTACAAAGGCACGATAAAATGACCTCAAAATAAACAAGAAAGAAAGTGTACATAAGGGAAACAAAAAAGAACTAAGGCATCTATGCCCGATCTTCACCGGAGCTCGACCCAGCACTAGAACCGTCAGAACCTTCAGAACCTTTGGATCCTTCGGGACCCTCAGGTCCATAAAGTTCCTTTGCTTTGGCCTGAAGCCTCTTGGCTTCTTCAATCTCGGCCAACATGTCAAATCCTCGGACGTGAACCTCCTTGAGGGTCTCCCTTCGGGAAAACCGCTTTATATACTCGGTCTTTGTTCTTAAACGAGCCTCGACTATATCTACACCAACCTTATACTGGGCCAACATTTCCTCGACTTTGGGGGAATCAACCGAAGTTGACTCCAATTTGGGATTCAACGCAGTATATTCCTAGCCAAGGGCATCCCATTCCGAGGCGGATGAAGCCAGTTGTGCTCGGAGTTCATCATTTAGCCGTGACCACTTGTCGGTCTTGTCCTTTGACACCCGAAGAAGGTCCTTGACCGATGCTAGATCCTCTTTTGTAGCCTCCATTTCCAAAGTTAACAGGTCCATCCTGCCCCTCAGCGCCTCGACCATGGTCTTGATCTTATCCATCTAGGCCTGAATCTGGTCAATCAAGTCTATCTTCTCTTGGTCCAGCGAAGTTGCATCGTTAGTCGTCACGAGCAACTTCTCATTTTTAGCCTCAAAGATTTACCTTCTCGAATAGATTGGTATGCTCATGTTTCACGAACAAGGCCTCATTCTGTGCCTTTTCCAGCTGTGCTCGGAGAATTTGGAGGCCCTTGAGAGCCTCGTCTTGTTGTTCACTGAGAGTTTTGTACATTTCCTTCTTCCAGACCTACTCTTTGAGCTCGTACTCGAGCTGGATGATTTCCATTTGGGACCGAATGAAGATTTCATGGTGGAGCACCGAAGCCTGAAAAACAATAAGGTCATTAGAACATGCTAAAACTAAGCAAAATTATAAAGGGTACAAGGAGTAGATATTTTACCCGGTTCAGTGCTTGTTGCGCCTCGTTGAAGAGGCTCGATGTGCCTACCTTGTTCATCTTTGCCTGGTCCTCCTTGGTCACCAGGCAATGAAGATAGCTGGCCATACCCACCATAGCGGATAGCACCCGGGCATCCGCCGGGATAGTAAGAAAGACCGTTCTTTTACGGCCGAGATCTACACTCGGGATAGAGAACTGCCTCACTATCTTCGGGCTCGATCTCGGCTTGCCCTCTCCCGATGACACATCTTTTTTAGGACCTCCAAGTGTCCAATCCCGGAATAGTCCTCCAACGTGCTCATGTACATTCCATCGAAGAACATATTGAGGGTATCATCTGCGCCGCATGCCGTCTCATTGGATTTCTCGTTATCGGCTTGAGCATCTTCAAATATAGACTCTGTGTGGGATGGCATCTTCGTAATGACGATGACACTGGCTACTTCCTTCGGGGCAGGAGCGGCTTGTCGGGAGGACGTGGCCTCCGGTTCTCCTTCTAGTTCCGAGCTAGAGGGGGATCAACCTCTTGGCCACCTTCTCCGGTTTCCGCCCGCTCACCCTCGTTGATGGTTGACCTGTGAAAAATGAACTCCAAATCATCATCCTCTGGATAATACTTGAGTCGGAAGGGGGAATAGGGGTCCGGTACCCTGGCTTTGGTGTTCTTTTTATTGCTTTTCCGAACCCGGACAACTACCCTCTTCTTCTTCACCTCGGCGTACGGGAGCCAGAAGGTTTTCTCTTTTTCTTATTTTTCTCCTCCTTTGCGGCAGCTCTGGGCTGTCCCGAAGTGGAGGGTTCAGCAAGCAATGATGGGGTCTCGTCCTCTTCTAATGACCGATGCTCGGTGGTTTTGGGCAAACCTGTGAAAGGGAAAAAGACTTGGCAAAAAGAAAAGATAAGTACGTAAATATAATTAATCAGGAGGAAGACTCACCATGGGAACGAACCTCCTACTTTCCCTTCGAGAGCTTGCAACATTCGTGCTCGAAGTAAGACATTTGTTTGGAAATCCCCTTGACACTCATTGAAGCAGAGGACTGCATTGGGAACTTGGGCGACCGCTACACAACGTAGACACAGGCAATTAGAAAAAGAACAAAAAGAAGTACCAAACACTCGAGAAGGAGAAGACTTACGGGATGAGTTCCACTTTTTAGGGAACAGTAGAAATTCGGGGGGAATGAGGTCTTCGATTTTCACCCGAATGAACCTCCTCTGCTAGCCTCGATCTTGATCTTCATCGATGTTCGAGAATGGAGCTTTACTTGCTCAACGAATGAGCTTGATCATCCCCCCTCGGAAGATTGGGGACCGTAGAGATGAAGCAGGTGGTCGAGGGTGAATCGAGGTGCTTCGTTATTGTTTATGAAGTGATGAAGGAGGGTTACGATCCTCCAAAAGGACGAGTGAATCTGCACAAGGCATACCTCATACCTTTTGCAGAAGTCGAGGATTATAGGGTCTACTGGGGCGAGCGTGAAGGGGTAAGTGTAAACACTTAGATACCCTTCCACGTGAATGGTGATGTCTTCTTTGGACCTCGAAAACGACCTTCTCCTTGCCCTCCCAGTTGTAGTACGCCCGAATTGTGGGGAGTGTGTCCTCGGTAACGGAGCATATGTACCTCTATACTCCCTCGCCTTGGTCCTATTGACTGGAGGCCTTCTCGACTTTGAGGTCATTTTCAATAGAACAACCCTCGAGAACTAAACTCTTTAAGAGAGGATCCGAAATTACCTCGAGAATGGTCACCTCGGCATTCGTGGTCAGATTGAAAGTTGAAGGGGCAGTTTGCGGAGACACGGATTTGGCAGTTTTTGCCATCGAATTCTAGAAAATATGAAGGTTTGATGAAACATATAAAGGTATGAAGGTCTGGTTCGAAGATTTAAAGAAGGAGTATGAAGATTTGAAAATGAAGATATGGAGATCTAGGTAGTAGTGTATGAAGATTTGAAGGGGTTAGAGTTAAGTGGAGAATGAGAGGGTAAATCAAAGAGCTCTATTATCGGAAAGTGAAAAAGTAAAAAAAAGGTCGGAGCTTTTTTAGAAGAAGGATAATCAATGGGTGACGTTTTCGTATTCAAGGGTAGTCAACTGGCGATTGACACATGTCCGAAGTCAGAACGACGCGACCGATGGGATATTTCTGTTACATCCTATATTTTCGTACGTAAAATTGCGTCGTGAGCAAACTAATGTAGGACCCAAAAATGAGATCATATTTGAATATATAAAAAGCAAGTTAATTATGTTACCTCTGAAGTTACAAATATTTAAGATCATGAACAACAAGTATAAAGAGAATTGGAAGGTTCATAAGCTAAATGAATTAAAGAAAACAATGTTTCGTCGAAAGCCGACAAGTTGGGAATGTTATAGCATGTACTTGTTGGGGTGAGACCAGTGTTTTTAATATAATAAGGAGGTTATGTTATGAGTTATGTTATTCGTATAATAGTCGTGTGTTATGTTTTGAAATCAAGCGAGTGGTGGAACAAAATTCGATGAAAGTCATCACAAGTTACATTCATATGTTTTACTGAAACTTTGGGTCAAATGTAACTACAATTGTCTCCCAATATACTTAGAGTTATGGGGTGTTACACCCATCAAATTAAATATCTATGAGGCTATTTTCTGACGCATTAAACCGTTTGGCAATACGATATCGGAGTAGAGAGATATGGGCTTTTTTGCGCGACTGCGCAGACTGTCACCTACTTGCTTAAACGAGAATCCAAAACTGGGCCAGTTCGGGTCGTCCAAAACTAGGCCAATTTGGGTCGTTCAAAGAGGCCTTTTTAAAGGTGTATCCCCTTCATATATTAGTATGATAATAGGGCAAAATAACCAGACTTAATCTCTGCAAAAGTCCTCCCATATATTTCCCACAAATTCCAATTGAGTTTCTCTCCCTTTCAAGTTCTAATTGGAGGTAAAGTCTAGAGTTTGAAGAACTAAGATAGGAGCTGAGTTATCCAACAAATAAGGTAAGTTTACTTCTCTCTTTCATCCATTCTTTACTGCTGTAGATGCATAGTAAGTTGTTCTATATTTGTAAGAACTCACGGGACGGTGATCGAAAGCCGTGAGTTCGAGTTATTCACTTGTAGCAGACTGTTTTGTGGATTGTTTTGTGGACTGTTTGGTGTTGCTGTTGGGCTGCATGATATACTATTGTTTTGTGGAGTTTTGTAGGAGGAAGTATGTGGATAAACACCACATAAATACAGGATATTGGGCTGGTCGTTCGTCGTAACATTTGCGGGTTATTGACACTACTACGGTGGTCGTTTTGTGTATGGAGAGATTGGGGTGTGCTGGGCTGTTTTGTAGTATTATGTGGTTTACATAAGGTCGGAAAATAATGTATATATGTTATTATTGTTATTTTTGGTATTGTTGGTGTTATCTTGAATTTGGAGGAAGTAAGGATTATAGGGGAGATGCTGTCCGATTTAATACAAAATAAGCATGTCGTTTGTTGTGCGATAGTTGTACATTTTGTAACTTAATGATAGTATTATTATCATTATTGTAGATTAAGGTGAGAAGAGGCGAGTTCAACTTGGTGATTGGAAAGATTGTGATAAGGTATGTTAAGGCTAAGCCCTTCCTTCATTTTGGCATTATCCCGTAACTACATATGTTTGATAACGAGACATAAAGAGATGTTCGTATTCATGAATTTATTAACATTATCATAGTCTCAGAAGTTATAGTATTCTCCCTTATCGGGACTTTATATTTAGTTAAGTATTATTTTCTTCCAGTCAAGTGAGCAAAGGGTCTATATATCTATATAGTATTACAATATTTTCACCACCATCGAGCTATAATCGATGGACAGACCCCTATTGGGCAACCTCTGATCTGATGGTAAGTTATATATACCGAGCCTACTGTGGACGAGCACCTGTGAGCGAGCCCAGGGTGGTCGAGATACAGGGCTTAGTATGGACGATCACCTATGAGAGAGCCTACTACGGCCGAGCAGTTACACGTATCGAGCCTTATAGGACCGGGCATTTATTTTACTTACTATATTGAAGGAGTTGAGTCAGTATCAACAGGTAAGTATATCTCCAGATCATCTTTGACTCCCAGTTACTTCCAGTTATTATATTATCAGTTCAGTTTCAGTTTTCAATTATGTTATTGCCTTACATACTCGGTACATTATTTCGTACTGACGTCCCTTTTCCGGGGACGCTGCATTTCATGCATGCAGGTTCAGATAGACAGACGGGTAGACCTCCTCAGTAGGTGTTTCCAGAGTTTAGCCTGATCGGTAAGCTCCACATCCTTCGGAGTTATCGGGTCTAGGTTTTTGTGTACATCTTATGTATGTATTTATATATATAT
>AWOL01S0068648.1:147270-168859 GCA_000715115.1 Nicotiana otophora
ATATATATATATATATATATATATATATATATATATATATATATATATATATATGGTTTATACATTGATTATGCATAATTATACATATATAATACAAAAATTATGCATATATTATACCTCTATCGACTATTTTTAATTTAAGCGATTAAGTGGGCGATTATTTGGTAATTCTTCTAAATTATAATCAAGAAAAATAACTCAAAGGCGCATTTCTTATTATTCATTGCCGTGAAAAATTAAAGGTTGAGGGGTGTGGCAAGTTCCTTAGACGTGTATTAGTGAAAAATAGACTCGCCATGTGGATCTATTAAATGGAAACACATGTCAGCAAAGTTTGGAGAAAAGTGAAGAATAACATGTAAAAAAGATATGTGAAACACCCTCGGGACCAAACATACTCGTACCGTGCCTGTTAGCCTTGGAACTGATCATCATAGAAGCCCGGATCAGGTACCAGAGAATAGCTCATAATTATAAATAAGGAAGGAATCAATTAATCCCGGATTATATGGGATTTACCATCATTACGATATCAGTTACAATCAATTATGTAACGTACAATAAATACAATAAATAATTGTAACATGCAGAACAAGGCAATCAATTATGAAATTGACTCAACAGGCACGAGATTGACTCAATAAGTACGGGATTGACTCAACATGTACGAAATTGACTTATCGGTTATGAAATTGACTCATCAGTTGTGGAATTCCAGTATTTACACAACTGTTACAAGTCTTCTAAAAGTAACAGATGAAGTGAGTAAATGCTCATAATGGACCCATAATTCAAGGAGAATGGTTACTTAAATTTAGCCCTATAAATAAACACATTTTACCACCATTGTAATCATCTAATTTTCTTATCTACAATTCTATATATTGTAATTCATAATATCTTGCTCCCAATTTAGCCATAGTTCGGCCCTTCAAGCTCTGTTCGACTCATCATCCTATCAAGGATCAGTCAACAGGAATTATTTCTTCTCTGCTTTATTTTTATATTATCTTCCATTGAATTTATTTTTCACTTCTTTATCACGTTGTATAAATAAAAATTTATATCTTTCCGATCGAATCGGTTGCTTGTGGTCCGTCATATAAAGTTTATTACTTTGACTTTGAAAATTATTTTTTGGGTTAAACAGTTTGGTTCCGTTACCGGGAACTCAAGAAAATTTGCTATTCATCCAAAGATACTAACAATGTTTGTCAATATTTGCTTGTTTTCAGTTTAAACCTTCATCATGGCCGAAATTTATCAATCAACACAGTTGAGGACAACCAAGCTAGAGATGGCTTTACCATGAAAATTGAAACGGGAATAATAGCCATGATAATGATAAGTAAGCAACAAACACATAAAAATGAAGAATGTACATCGGTATATTGGTACCGCAACTATTAGTACCGGAACTGATTAAAACGAATCAACGCCAAATAGTACCGAAACATGAGGTTCAGACACATGAGGTAATTTTAATTTGCAAAATTTAGTTCTAACTTTACGGAAACAGACCAAGGAACAGAATGAGCGGATAGAATACCTCCGGGAATATCCAAATATCCCACGAGAATGATATGCATAACTGTTACAGCACCAGGTTTCAAATAGAGGAAGGCACAGAGGTTCAATCGAAAGTCAAAATAGGTTCGAAGACCAAATGGAGGTGGTCCTTGGGTGATCCGAATTTACATACAGAAATCCAAAAACAAGGGTCCGAGCAAAGAGATACAGGATTTTCTTCAAGGGCTGAAAAAGATCCGAACCTTCACATACAGGTAAGGAATCACCTTGCTAAATTGTAAAATTTCACCGGAGAAAACTGAAGGCTAGAAAAAGCATGGGTAAAGCACCCACGAGATTGCTTACAAAGATACCGTACCTGACAACTTGAAAAAACAATAGAGGTGCAGGATGAATAATTAAAGACTACGAGGAAGAAGGTTCATTAATAACCATGGACAATTAGACAAATATTTTCAAAAACAATCCTTGAACCGAAAGAATCAGAAGCCACGAGGTCAAATGCTGAAGAACTAGAAACTATCTGTAATGACCCGATCAGTCGTTTCAAGTATTACAACCCCGTCTCCCCATTTACTGTTCAAGTTATGATTTTTAGTTGTTTTATGATTTATCGGGTTAATTGGTTTGGGTCCGGTGAGGTTTGGAATGATTTGGAACACTTAGTTCGAAGGTTTAAATCTTAAGTTGAAAAAGTTTTGTGGTGCTGAGGTAGATTAATTAGTACAAAGGTCGCAGCTCGGACTTTTTGGGTTGAACAATACACCGATGTGTAAAGGAAAATTTTTGCCAGAAAAAGGTCATTTCTGCGGACACTATGCGGTCGCAGAATCACTCTGCGGACCGCATAATGGCCGCAAAGTGAATCAGGAGTGGGGCAAGTGTGGAGGAAAGTTTGCGACGCATTATGCGACCGCAGATCAGTTATACGGTGCATTATGTGACCGCATAATAGGTCTGCGAACCGCATACTAAGGCAGCCTTTCCCAGTTCTGGAGGCCACACTTCGCGGCCATTTCGTGAGCCGTAGAAGCGTTATGCGGTCGCATATGCGACCACAGAGTGTGTTTCGGGGCTTAATTTTTCTGGTTTTATAAACCCGACTCCGTTCTTATAAAATACTACTGGGGGTCATTTTAAAGGGTTTCATCTGACATTTTACAGAGAGGTGAGAGAATTTTAGAGAGAGAAAGTGAAGACTTAGTCATTTATCCATCAATTCTTGTTCAAGGTTTGAAGATTTCACAAGGATCTTGCTAGGGCTTTAAAGAGGTTAGAATTTCTTTTCCCAATTCTTTAATTTCGGGTTTGGAGTAAATGATGGGTGATTAAGAGTATGATTCTTGGGTGTGAGAGTATTATTTATATATACATATACCAATAAGGTTTGTGGAAAGATTGTTAAGTTCAAATGGGTAAAGATTGAGTTGTAAATGGTAGAAATTTTCAAAGATTTTAACTTAAGATTTGAGGGTCGAGTGATGTCAGAATTTGGTAAAATTTATATGATTGGACTTGTGGTTGGATGGGCGTTTATATTTGTAACTTTTATCGGGTTTCGAGATGTGGCCCCCCGGGGCAATTTTTGAGTTAAATTTTGAATTTTGTTGGAAAAATTAGTATGTTCATATGGAATAAATTCCTATGATTTGTATTGACTGAATCGAATTAATTGTGGCTAGATACGAGGCTTTCGGAGACCAATTCACGAGCAAGGGCATAGCGGAGTGAGAAATTACACGGTTTGAGGTAAGTAACACTTCTAAACTTGGTTCTGAGGGTATGAATCCCTGAATTACATGTTGTATGAATTGTTTGGAGATGACGCACATGCTAGATGGCGGGCGTGTGAGCGTGCATCATAGGAATTATGACTTAATTGATTCCGTGGAGTTGCATAATTAAATAAATGACATTATCCGCACATCCTTCACGTGTTAGAGAAATTGAGCTGAGACTCATATTAAAGATCATGATTTGGCTACGCGCCGATATATTTTGGGAACCACATGGGTCGTATTGTTGTTGAAATATATGTTTAAATTTATAATTTTGTACTTAGTCATATCTATCATTTGCATATCATATCTCAATCTCTGTTGTCATTCATTGATACTTCATATCATCATGCCGGGTTGATTCTTCATGTCATTGAGAGCCCGAGAGACTGGAGATTCTGAGTGATAGTTATGTTTATTTATTTATGCCTGGATCTGGCTATTATAGAGCTTGGGCTGAAGGAACTCCTCCGGAGTCTGCACCCCCACAGTGAGTATAGTTGATATGCATATATCTGGGATGGATCTTCCCTGGGCATGGATCTTGCCATAGATATATATATATTGAGGGATTGATCTTTCTTGGGCATGGATCTTGCCCGGAATATTTATATTGAGGGATGAATTTTTCCTGGGTATGGATCTTTCCCGAAGCATTCATATTGAGGGATAGATTTTTCCTGGACATGGATCTTGTCCGAATCATTGATATTTGGGGATGGATATTTCCCTGGGCTGGATTGGCCTTACACAGTACTAAGTGACTGACTGCCAGTTGATGGATATACTTTTATATTTGGGATGGATCTTCCGTGGGATGGATTGGCCATATACAGTACTGAGTGATTGAGTATTTTAGATCGTGAGTACATGGAGTTTTTACTAAGGTGCATCACATACAATATGTACATTGGAATATAGATACAAAGATGTCATATTTCTCACATTGTTCGGAATTTATCTATTTTATTTGTACTGAGAGTAACTGTTGAACTTGAAAGCATGCCTTCATTTATGTATTGTTATTTCTATACTCGACTGTACCTGCTGAGCTTGTCACTACTTTCAGCCCAAAGGTTAATCTTGTTACTTATTGAGTTGGTTGTACTCATACTATACTCTGCATCTCGTGTGCAGATCTAGGTGCTCCCAGATACGGTGGTTGCTAGATTTCAGAATTTATTATGTGGAGATTATCAAGGTAGCTACTTGGCGTTCACAGACTTTGACTTTCTTCCTTTTTAATTATTGCACTATTCTATATTTTTCGGACAGTGATTTTATCAGTCAGACCTTATATTTATTTAGATGCTCATGTACTTAGTGACACTAGGTTTTGGGAGTGTTTATATATGTATTTGTGAGTTTTCTTTCGCTGAATTTAGATATTATGTTTTCAAACTTAAAAGATATGGTATTTTATTGATATTGTCGGCTTGTCTAGTATTGAGATAGGCGTTATCACGACAGGTGAGATTTCGAGTCGTGACACTATCATTGACTTCCCAAATAGGAAGGTTTACGTTGGTCAAGACTCGATACCGAATATAAAGTTAAGTTGATTAAACTTTTACGTGCTAACGCAAATTGCTTTGCTTGCCTCCATGCTAACATAACATGTATACCACCAGAGATAATGGTTTATATGCTCAATATTGACCCCGCCGTATAATTCGGTCAAGCAAAAGAAGAAACTGGAGTCAAATAATAAAAGATAAAGTTACAAAACTTTCAAAAAAACGGTTTAGTCCGAAAAGGCGAATCATTCAGACTCCTAGATAACATCAACCCATCATTACTTTTAAAATTGCGAGGAGAAAGATAATTGATGGTATACTAAATTGTCTCGGCTGTCTCGTTAAATGTAATCTTAATTCAAGAAGATAAATGTACACATTTTTCTATCTATTATAAAATGCTCTTAGACATGGAAACTACATATCTATATTTTGAGAAGTTGGCATTAAATGTAGCTGCACTAAATCTAAGGCTTTATTTTTAATGTCATTCAATTTCCGTAATCACTATATTTTCATTACGCAATATTTTGCATAAATGTGAACTGTCAGGAAGGCTAGCTAAATGAGTAGTCGAACTTAGGGAATATGATATTATTTATCACCCATGTACGACTATAAAATTACAAGTTTAGCAGATTTTATGATTAATCTTAGCTTGAACATATTACCCGAAACTGAAAAGAAAGTACATGTTATTTCTGGGACAATTCTCGGGATCTGGACCTTTTACACAATTAGGTCCACAAGTATTAAAAGTCCCGAGTTAGGGACAATTCTTAATACTTATCCAGAAAAGTAGTTAGATAATTCATAAAAAATACTTTATTACTAATAGCAAAGAAGAGTATGAAGCATATGCTACATGGCTTGAATTAGTCAGGGGACTCAAAGCAAAAATATTGATTTAACGATTGATCAAATTCAAGAAACTATGCATCCCAAGAAAATTGAGCCGGATGTGCTAGTTTCGTACCTACTGCTGATATCCCCGACTCCAGAAGCAACTCTGGGCTCTTATTGAGAAATATCCGAATCAAACAGTCTTGGGATCGAGTCATTCCTTATTTGGGTGATCCCTGATCTATCATCAATTAGAATGAAATTGAGGTAAGCTCGACTAATTTAAGTTTGGCATAATAAATTCATTGATTACTTACAGAATGAGACTTTACCCACAAACAAGAAGGCTCTCGACAACTCTGAGTGCGTCTCATTCCGTACTGCCTTGTTGAAGGAGAATTATATTTGAGAATATTCAAGGGTCCCAAAGCTAAAATGACATATGGACTAGATAAACAAAATATATGATGAGAGAAATTTATAAAGAAAGCAGTAAAAATTACTCCGATAATAAGGCTTTAAATCAAAAACTCATCAAAGCTAGTATGAATATCTCAAATCAAGATATGGCATGATCCTCGAAAATATTTTGGAACCTCCATAGTTCCTCTCTGGTACCGTCCCTATGTTGGAACTGGACCATTTGAAAGTCCATCAACATCGAAACTAGCTATCCTATCAGGTACTATTAAACTGGAGACTGTCTAATTATGATTCCAGTGTTTGAGTGATCCCTGATCTATCATCAATTAGAATGAAATTGAGGTAAGCTCGACTAATTTAATTTTGGCATAATAAATTCATTGATTACTTGCAGAATGAGACTTTACCCACAAACAAGAAGGCTCTCGACAACTCTGGGTGCGTCTCATTCCGTACTGCCTTGTTGAAGGAGAATTATATTTGAGAATATTCAAGGGTCCCAACGCTAAAATGACACATGGACTAGATAAACAAAATATATGATTAGAGAAATTTATAAGGAAAGCAGTGAAAATTACTCTGGTAATAAGGCTTTAAATCGAAAACTCATCAAAGCCAGTATGAATATCTTAAATCAAGATATGGCATGATCCTCGAAAATATTTTGGAACCTCCGTAGTTCCCCTTTGGTACCATCCCTATGTTGGAACTGGACCATTTGAAAGTCCATCAACATCGAAACTAGCTATCCTATCAGGTACTATTAAACTGGAGACTGTCTAATTATGATTCCAGTGTTTGAGTTCTCATACCTCAAAACTCGAAGACTAGGGAGATTACTTATACTTGAAGATTAGTCAATTTGACATGACATTATAAGAAGTGATACAAACAATCGATTGCCTTGAGAGATAGAATTCCTAAGAGTATTCTGACATTATTTACCACCATCTCAACTCAGTTAGTTGTCTTGCTCATATCAAGCATAAACAATTCAAACAATATTGAACGAGTTCTTCAAAAATACATATACTACACGTACACAAAAAGAATCGAGAACTCCATGTCAGAGTCAAGAATCCCACGATAAAAAACGACAGTTTTATATCCAAGTAAAGATAAATATATGCAAATATGCCACCAAAATAAAGTTCACTTTGAATAAACACGTGACTTATATTCGGTCCAACAACGACCATTCAAGTTAAATATATAAGCCTTTCTTAATGGCTAATTATATTATGACTCGGATCGATTATCCCGTATATATTAATAAAAATCTCAAATTTTATTTCAGACATGTGTCCCTCTCTACTTGGAAGTATGTTCATATACTCCAATTCGGATTCAACATCCAATTAGATTAAATGTATCTTCGGGACAAATCTACTAAGATATATATTTATTTGGGATCAATATTCCCTCAAACTCAATGTCTTACCTGGATCAATACTCCCCTGAATCCAATTAAGGTCAATACTCCTGTAAATCCTACGGGGATTAATACTCCCTTAGACTAAAAGTCTACTCGGATCAATCGATCCTATTTTACGCCTGAATGAAAAGGAGACGTCCAATTCATAGTGTTTAAAATATATAAAAGGGCCTTCTTTTATTTAAAAGTTATACACTCAAAGGTGCAACTTAAAGACATCGCACATGATACGATGCATCCAAATATATATATATATNTATCTTTCTCAAATCAAAAAACTCTCTCTATCATCCGCCACGATAATGGAAATATCATCTAGCTTGGAGACGAAACTGAGTAGGCTGGGAATTAGTTCGGGGATTACTCTCACTATCCTCAGAAAGCTCTTTTCTCCCCTTGTCAAATCTTTTCTTTGGAAGACGTGGAAAGACACTCTCCACATTAGTACCCATAGTACTCGTCTTCTAAAATCATCCAATCAAATGGCTAATGGTCGGATGCTTTGTTTCCCGATCGTAAAGTTAATCAGATATATTAAATTTCTGGACTTTATCAAAATCAGAAGTAAAAAATTCTCGGTTATTAACATACTCGGTGTCTAAGGATGTGAGGTTATAAAACTTTCGGGTAAAACTAAAAACCTAGGAGTCAAAACTCAAAGATTAAAAATTCCGGATGAACACTAAAAATCCAAGATCAAGCTTTCTGTGGTAGTAGTACTTTTTCATCACCAACCAATTATTGACGAAAGGAGCATAGGCGGTGGAGTTGTCATCTAAATCTCTAAGTTTTACACTCTTTTTTCCATCGCCTGAATTTTGTCCGTATTGGATTTTTCCGGTAAGGTTTTTAATGAGGCAGAGGCAAGGGTGAAAAAGGTAAAATTTTCCACTTCCCGGTCACATCACAGTGAGTAATCGGAAAGTGGGGGGACTATCTATATTAGTGAAAAATAGACTCGCCACGTGGGTTTATTAAATGGCGACATGTGTCAGCAAAGTTTGAAGAAAAGTGAAGAATGACATGTAAAGATGATATGTGAAACACCCTCAGGACCAAACATTCTTGTACCGTGCCTGTTAGCCTTGGAACTAATCATCATTTAAGCCCAGATCAGCTACGGGAGAATAGCTCATAATTACAATGAGGAAGAAATCAATTAATCCCGGATTATATGGGATTTACCATCATTTCGTTATCAGTTACAATCAATTATGCAATGTACAATAAATATAATAAATGATTGTAACGGGCAGAACACGGCAATCAATTATGAAATTGACTCAACAGGCACGAGATTGACTCAACAAGCACGAGATTGACTCATCAGTTATGGAATTAACTCATCAGTTGCGGAATTCCAGCATTTAAACAGTTGTTACAAGTCTTCCAAAAGTAACGGATAAATTGAGTAAATGTTCATAATGGACCCATAATTCAGGGAGAATGGTTACTTAAATTTAGCCCTATAAATAAACACATTTTACCACCATTGTAATCATCTAATTTTCTTCTCTACAATTCTATATATTGTAATTCATAACATCTTGCTCCCAAGTTAGCCATAGTTCGGCCCTTCAAGCTCTGTTCGACTCATCATCCTATCAAGGATCATTCACTAAGATTTTTTTCTTCTCTGCTTTATTTTTTATTATTTGCATTGAATTTATTTTTTACTTCTCTATCACGTTGTATAAACAAAAATTTATATTTTTCGGATCGAATCGGTTGCTTGTGGCCCGTCATATAAAATTTATTACTTTGACCTTTAGAATTATTTTTGGGTTAGACAAGACGGATCCTAAATACATGAACTTTGCCCTCCCTAGAATATATGGGATACATTCATTTGATTGATCACCATAAGCTTAGTTAGAGTCACGATATACCTCTAGCTAGTCATAGCAAAGCTATATATGCTGTTTTGTAGGTCATTTGATAATATCCTATACATTTTTAGGTTGGTGAAACATACATGTCAATTTTCAACAATTAATTTATTAGTCAATCATATAATATCGTCCCTTTTTACGTGTCTCAGACCATTTATAACTCAAATGTCCAATCAAGGTAAAATCATGAAAAAGAAAACATGGAGGACTGCCTTATTAACTTTAAAATAATAATTAATTATTAATTAATAATTAATAATAATTAATGCGATAGGGAGAGCGTTAGGTGAAAACTTTAAGATGATGGCTTTTGTACTTCCATTTATCTCTTTTATTATTACTCTCTCCTTTTTATTTTTTTTGGCAATTCGGTGTTAAATGATCAGCTTATTGTACATTATATCCGTGGAGGCTTAGGGAAAACAATGGATGCTTGATGGATAAAAAATGGATAATATAGTCAAATTCATTGGTACTCGTCAAATACTGCATACAAGAAAATGGTCTAATCCGTTTTTAACTCGCTCACATCCGAACTGATTTCCTACATTTGCTAGTACTAAGCTTAGCATCAATATGTTGAAAGGCTTTATAATTTTTACTCTTACATTTCAAGCTTACATAAGTAATAACCACATCCAAAAACAACCAATTACAAATTACAATTTAAAGGAAAATACAATACTTTACCATGTCTTGTTTTGTTTTCTTACGCTTATCTAGATCTTATGTAAAAAAAGTGAATGAGGCAAAACCAAAACAGATACAAATTATTCTTTCGGTCTTTCATTACTGGCATTGAAAATGACCCACCCCCCCAAGGCTAGTCAATGCCGTGTTAAGAGACACCTCTATTAACTAAGATTCTTAAATAATTTAAAGAAATTAAAGACCACTTTTGAGACAAAATGAGCTTTAGAAGTCCTATTTTTAGCCTAGTCGTGGTATCATGAGTTGTTACATAGCAAGGGAGGAAAATATAGAACACCATGTGATTTTATATTTACTATCATTTTCAAATCTATAATTGGAAGAGAGAAATAGAGTAACCTGCAGAAAGATTTTCCACATGGATTAGGTGCGCTGAATTTTCAGTGAAAATTATTGTTTCTTTTCTATCATCTTTTTTCCTTTCTCTTTTTATTTTTAAATCAAAGCATGCACTATGTTGAACCGAGTATTATGAGCCAAATGTCTATCGGAAACAAACTTTCTATCTTCTCAAGGTAGCGTTAAGGTCTACATACACATTACCCACCCCAGACCCCACTTATAAAATTATACTAAATTTATTATTATTTGTTATTTTTGTAAAGCATGCACTATGTGACAAAAACATGGGGTCATGATGGAAGGGGAAAAACAAAATTAATATACCGAGAATTCTATAGAAAGTTTTTCTTAATGAAGGTATCAATTAGTAGGTTAACATTAGTTGATGAATAATACTGAATTATAGGCTGTTTTAAAAAATATAACGTTCATTATTCTTTCAAAACCAGTTGGAATATAATATACGTACACAATTACCTAATTTACGTTGACCAAATATATTAAATAAATTATTTTTGAAGATGCAGATTTTCGATGTCGTTGTATAATTTTCTTAGTATTTACTATTTTATTTCTTCAATTAAGATAACCGTCTTCTGATATCTTTTAGGAAGTTGAAATTATTTTAGACAATGGAACTAGGATATTATTTACATGAAATAAATGGTTCAAAATGTTAAGACAAAAGCTTATACACGCTATATAGTACTCGGTGATTTTTAAAAGTATTTCTTTCTGTTTTGATTTAAAAGAGTAAGATTCAGATCCATTCATTGTCTTATTTTGAAATAATAGAAAAAGTCGCCACGACAAGCAAAAACAAAATATGTATATACAATCCAAACATGTAGATCGTGTTTGTTTAATTGTTTTTGTAATCATCCAAGAGAGTTGGCGAACAACACATAGTGAGACATGCATTATAGGAAGGTGAATATTATTAATAATTTAAACGATAAACCATGATCCTACATGTGATCACCTAAGGTACTTGAAATAAACTTTATTTTCTCAATTTTCAAATGAAAATTATAGAAGTTGGGCAATGAGTGGTGAAGCAGTATGCTAGCATCTTCTCCAAATTATCAATATATTTCATCATATTGAAGGGAAATAACCATCAACATCCTGTACATTATTACGCTTTAAATTTAAACATTTTATTTTAAAACAAATGCTGAGACAAAGGACGAAAATGTGGATTGCTCTCTAGTAAATGTAGGGACATGAAGGGAAATACTATTAGTTACTATTTGTATAACATTATATATGCTATAATAAAGCTTATGCTATTATTATTATTATTATTATTATTATTATTTTTGTTATTATTATTATTATTATTGTTATTGTACTGTCAAAAGAAGTTTATATATAATTAAATGAAGCTTGAATATGCATTTTGCTGGTTTGGAGGAACTTTAATTACTCACATATAAGTGACTTTTTTGGCCTTTTTATTTTAGTCCAAATAAGTATTTTTACATAATCAAGAAGGAATTAACATTATTTTTCCAAATTTGCCCTTATTTACATATTTCAATGTGTCGAGTTAATAATATACAAATTTTAATTTAGAATAATTTAGTCAAAATACCTTTTTTCTTTTAGAAATTAGTATTTTCTTAAGGGGTGTGCCAAATGAAGCGTTGCAAAGGAAGTGGCACCTTGGATGTATAGATCCAATCTTATTATCTCTTCCTCGTAAATATTGTCCAAACGGACAACGTTGCAACAAAAGTGGCACCTAGAATGCATATATAGATCCAATCTTCTCTCCCTCGTCGATATTTAGTACTTTTGTTCTCCTTAAATGTAAATAATATATTGTTTTTTTAAACTTTCTTTTTTTTGGTTAAACTATCAAATTTTATTTAACCAAGGATAATATTTACATCCACTAGCTCAATTGGATTCTAGAGCTAGACCCTATCCAATATCTATACAAAACTGATAAAAAAAATAGAATTGACCAAACATTTTTCTGCTACTAAGAGTACCTAGCTTTTGTTGTCTAATTTTCAACTTAAACTAGCTAGGGAAACTCTGTAGCCTTTCTAACTCTTTTTGCCATTTGACTTCTGTCTGCCCTAAGATGTGTAAATCCAATACAATTTCTTTTATCCTCTTGTTGCAGGTTATTTTTTTTCCTTGAAATCTTCTGTGGTTTCTCTCAGCCCATGTGTGGTAGACCATTGCTGCAAATAGAAATACTAACATATCACCCCTGATTTTGTTGGTATCCCTTTTTGTTATCCATTCTATCTCATCATCCCAGCTTCCTATCTGATGTCTTTCTCCTATCCACTGCAGTAATGTAGCCCATATGATTCTAGAGTAATCACATTCAAACATCAGGTGTTCCCTTGTCTCCTCAATGTTTTTTTCACACAGTACACAGTCACTTGTTACTGATATTCCCCATTTCTGTAGTCGATCAACTGTGGCTAATCTTCTATGTAATGCCAGCCAAAAAATGAACTGATGTTTTGGCAATGCTTTGGATGCTGTGATTAATCTTTTCCAGGGACTCTTCTGGTATTGAGGCCTTGTTGCAATGTAGAGCTTTTTAATGCTGAATTTTCCTTGCTTGCAGTAGTTGTTCAAATCATCAGTAGGGCTCTTTTCACTGAACCAGTCCCTAACACCAAATATCTTCCTAACAAGACAATAAGCATGTTTAGGAGTACTCATAGTCCCAACACTTTTGTCTTTTATATAGAAGCTATGGATCCATAGGGTATCCTTCTTTGTAGTGATAGCCCACAACGACTTGCATAGGACATCCTTATTCCAGGTATAAATATCCAAAACATTAAGCCCACCTGCTGACATTGGCATACAAATTGTATCCCAAGCTATCAAAGCTCTTCTAGATGGTTCACTCCTTCCCGTCCATAGGAAAATTCTACAAATTGTGACAATTAATTTGATGATCTTCTTTGGTAATAGGAACACCTGTGCCCAGTATGTTTGCATTTCAAATACCACACTCTTGAATAGCTGAAGTCTTCCACTGTATGATAGAAAATTGGATGTCCAACAATTAATTCTGGCAGTGATCTTCTCAACCAATGCCATCCATTACTGTATAGATAATTTCTTGGAAGACAATGGCACTCCTAGATACTTGAATGGTAGCTCTCCAAGTATGAATTGCATTTCTTCTAGAATCATTTCTTTGAACTCCCTAGGAACCCTAGCAATATACAATGCACTCTTCTCCATGTTGGCCTTGAGACCTGAGACCTCAGAGAAGTGAGTGAATCTTTCCAGTAACAAGCTTATAGAAATCTTGTATGCTCTACAATATAAAATTAAATCATCAGCAAAGCATATATGTGTTATGTTATTTCTGGAGCATCTTGAATGATAGTTAAAGTCTGGATTGTGCTTCAACTTCTTCAACGACCTATTTAGATACTCCATCACCAATATAAACAGGTAAGGAGACATTGGGTCTCCTTGTCTTAGTCCTTTCTTTGCTTGAAATTTAGCTGTTAGTCCCCCATTCAATAGTAAGAAGTAACTGACAACGGTCACACACTCCATTATCAACTGAACAAAGTTCATAGGCATTCCAAATTCAAGCAGAATCATCCTTAAAAAAGGCCACTCGACTGAGTTATAAGCTTTCCTTATGTCTACTTTTATGCAACATCTTGGTGAGACCCCTTTCTGAGTATATCCTTTGACCAATTCATGTGCAATAATGATATTATTCAATATGTTCCTTCCTTCAATGAATCCTGATTGAGCAGGTCCCATAATAGAATCCACCACCATCTTCAATTTTACTGTAATGATCTTTGAGATGAGTTTGTACAAAGTGGAGCAGCATGCTATAAGTCTGTATTCCTTGATAGATGTTGGGCTTGCAACTTTAGGTACCAATGTTACTGTGGTACAGTTGACACTTTTCAGTAGTTTTCCATTGGTGAAAAACTCTTGAATAGCTCGTTTAACCTCTCCTCCATTAACCTTCCAGTATGTTTTAAAGAATTCAACTGGAAATCTATCTATCCCTGGAGCTTTGTCATTTGGCAAGTCTTTAAGAGCTTGATCAATGTCCTCCTTTGTTACTTGTGCATTGAGAAGTTGTTGTTCCTTGGTAAGACAATAACCATTTCTAGCTTTCTCAATATCAATACGAGGGAGTTCAGTAGCTGAAGTGCCCAAGAGTGTTTGAAAACACCCTCTAAACTCTTGTTCTATCAATATAGGATCAATCACTCCAATTCCTTGGTCATTAGATATGGATGCAATTCTGTTCCTCAATTGTCTGGCCTTCAAATGAGCATGAAAAAATTTAGAATTCTGGTCACCTGCCTTTATCCACATTATTCTGGATCTTTGTCTCAGAACCTATTCATTTACCCCTTCCCATTTTTCAATCTGTAGTAGCAACTTCTTTTCCTTGGCTATTAGCTGAATATTGAATGGATCTTCATCAAGCTTTCCTTGAGTATTCTGCAGTTTCTCCCTAAGTTGGCCAATATTTTTGTCCAGTGAAGACATCTCCTTATTTATGTGTTTTGTCTTATCTTTCAACCTCTGTAACTTCAGCCAAATTGAGTGCATAGTATGTCCTTGTACTTGTTGATTCCACACCTCATGAACAGCTCCTTCAAACTCCTTATGATTCAACATCACATTATAGAGTCTAAATGATTTTGGCAAGTAGTTTTTGGCTACATCAGTGTTAATAATAATATGGGAATGGTCAGAAACTCCTGGCAATTCAAAAACTGCCTCTAAGCTACTGTAATGAGTAAGCCAAGAAGCATTCCCAAATTCCTAGTCAATATTGCTGTATATTCTACTCTCTGCATCCTTTTTATTACCCCATGACTATTGACACCCTTTTCTATTTAATTGCCCCAGTCCAATATCCCTTATGCATTCTTGAAAATCCACAACTTCAGCTTATTACACAGGTTGTCTATTAAGCAGATCATTAACAGACAAAACATTATTGAAATCACCTATAACTAGCCAAGCCTCATGCATATCACTATGTATTTGTCCTAGCTGCTCCCATAGGTCCCTTCTTTCATTTATTTTATTCTTTTCATATACAAATGTTATGCAATATGAGAAGGTTGATCCCTTATCCTTCACTTGGCAGTGTAGCAATTGAGGAGTTGCTAAGAGTATATGGACTTGCACCAAATTTTCCTTCCAAAAGAGCAGATTCTCCCATTGTTACTTATAGCTTCATCTGAATGCACTTTCCAGTCTTTGCAAAACCTTTTTTAACTTTACTAACACTTCTAGACTTTATTTTTGTCTCAAGGCAACCTAGTAAAGTTATTTTATGTTTTAGCAGAAATGCATTGAGTTCTTTCTTCTTATAGGGCTTGTTCAGCCCTCTTATATTCCAAGAGCTTATTATCATGGTGGATTCTCCTCATTGAGGCCAATCCCTTCAGTCACCTTTCCAGTGCTGCTACCATCTTGTATTCTCAATGGACTATATTTGTTTCTCTTTAGCATATTCTCTAAATCAGTATCAATTAAGGCTCCCTTCTGTTGTGTAGGTCCTTGAGCTTTTATCTTTTGCTTGCCTCTAGATTTCAGAACTTGTTGCATTTCCATCTCTTGCTTAGTAGTTGGCTCTGCATTAACTTGACTGACCTATTGTTCTTGTAGTTGTTCAGGAATCTGTTTTTTCTGCACTTGTGGTTGCTCAACAACAGGTTTCACTCTCCATTGTTTTATGTTCTGTTGCTTAACCTCTTTCCATTGCCTCTGTTGCTGTTTACTAGTTTTCTCCAGGTTGCCATTGCTGGCATTGGTTTGCTTTTGCTACCTCATTGGTAAAGCCTTCCCACATTTCTCATCATGCTACCTTATTTAAAAATACTCCTCACAGAAAGAAGGTTCCCATTCATAGTCCAGTGCTTATTCTCTATACTTGCCATCTTCTTCTTCAATGAGCATTGTATCTCGTAGATCCTGCGATACATCCATTTCCACCAGCATACGCGGATAGGAAATCCTATCCCCCTCTGCTGTGAGTTTTTCTGAACATATAGGTTTTCCTAAGTAGCTGGCTATGCGTCCCAAATTCTCCTTTATCCAGTATTGGATTGGTAATCCCGGGAATATGACCCATATTGGTACATTTCGAGTCAGTTCTTTACTCATCTGGAAATTAGGCTTCTAGTGCTTCAGTATCATGGGTCTATTATGGTATCTATATGGGCCTTGTTGTATAAGTTTGTTCTTATCTTCTTCAGATCTAAATCTAAATATAAAGTACCCATCATCATGTAGGAACACCTATGGTGTAGTGATAAAATTCCACGCCCATACACAAATTTTAGCATTTCTTTGAAAGAGGGAGTTCCACCCAACACGTACCCAATTAGCGTTTCTTTCCATTTCTGAGTTTGCTCTGCTACTTCAGCCTGATTCAATCGCACAATCTTCACTCCTTCCTTCATTGTTGGTGGATAGTATTCCAATTTCAGCCCCTGTTGTTGAGCTCGATTTCCTTTAACCACATCAGCTAGAGTCGGTTCTGGTAGACTAGGGTTTGCTCGTTGCACTAAGAAAGTCAGCTTTCTCACTGCAGTATTGACATCTACCTCTGCTGGTTTGGGATTCTCTTCTTCAACACATTTCGAAGCTTGCATGATTGTTGGTGCGCTTCCCATCCCAGTCATCTAGTGGACAGTTGCATCTGACCTATCATTTGTGGTATTCCTGATTCCGTTGTTACCATTCTACCTCCTTCGTCCGTCTCCGGTATTGTAGGCGGCACAATTATCTCTGATTTCTGTCCGGCCATCGTCTTTGTGCGTACGTTAGCTCTCCCTGCTTAATGTGTGTCTTTAGAGCTCATGGCCCTATCATTAACGCATGAATTTTTTTTTTTAAAACTTTCTTATTCCAATGAATTTTTTAAACTTTCTTATTCATTGCTCGTTATCAATGCACGAGAAAATTTTTGAATTTAAAGTTACGTTTTTCATAAACAATGTATTAGAATATTTTTTTACAATTATTATCCTTTCCAAAAATAGAAAATATTATCAAAACAAAATAAGAAACTCCATCTTCCCGTATTGAAGGATTGCTTGCAAGCATTCTATGAATAATTCTCACAATGTGTGGGGACTTTTTTGGATTTTAAGAAACTAGTACAGTAGTTATTATAGAAAACGAACAAGAAAAAGGTAGAAAAACCCTTTTCATTTCCTCTTTTTATCATGTTACGTATTACGTGTTTCTTTGCTGTTCGACACTCAAAAAAAAAAAAAAAAAGCCTCCACATGCAGTTGATCTCATAATTGAGAAATCACATGCAGTTCAAAAATTAAGACTACATTGAAAAATATAAGAAACGAAAAACCATAACAAGTCTTCCAAAGTGGAGTAGTAGTGGATCACAAAGGCATAGAACATTTGGGGAATCCATTTCCTGGAAGATGCACCCTATTTAATTTAATAAGATTTAAAAAATTATTTGATAATTAGTTTTTATACGAATCGGATTGACGAAATTGATTTAATAAAATAATTGAATTGGGTGAAAATAGAAGCGTTTTTTTGTAGATTTAACTGAACTTATTACTTTCTACTCAAACTATACAATATAAAAAAAATACATATGCATATAAAAAATACGTATGCATAAAAATTAAAGGGTAAAAATCTAAATCAAAGGGTGAGGATTGAGTCAACTTCTCCCAAATTACAACTCAAATAAATCAATCTGATTTGAAGGCTAACAAAAGGCATCACATCAACTTCATTATTTAAAGATTTCGTAATTTTACCGCAAGGACGTCAAGAAATAATTAAAATTAAGGAGCATACGGATATAATTTTGTACATACCGATTTTCTGTAGTTATAGTTTTACAAGGGCATCAAGGAATAATTAAGGAGCCATTTGGATATAATTTTTATCCTTTTTTCAAAAAATATTTTCAAATCATGTTTGGTTATACGTTTAACTGAATTTTTGAAGATCAGTTTCAAATTTGAAAAAGTGAGTTTTACCATTTCTCATATAAAATTTGGTTTCTCCTCACACTGTAATATTTTTTCAAGTGAAATATATCCAAAAATAATTTTAAATTCTAAATACATTTTCTTAACTTAACTCCAAAAACTATTTTTTCCCCCAAATATCACATGTTTTTGTCTAAACGAATAACTAAATGTATTATATCTGTTTTCTAAGGATTATGTCTTTCCTGTTTCAAAAACACAGATGTATCGGATTAAAGTTTTAAATGAAGATATTTTCTTGGTACTTTCGTAGTGTGTATCAGTGTATATACTATATAGTATTAGATATATTCTTCACATTAATTAATTTTTATAACTTTTTGAATCTATAATTTTTATTAAAATTGATACTTGATAAACAAAACTAGGATATTTAGACGTGGAACTAGAAAATGGAGGAATAGAAAGGGATTTCTGAAAGTAAAGTCTCAGCGGTTTACAGATCACTTAAAAAATTTGGAAAAAAAAGTGGCGTAACGAAATAGAAGCAAAGTAAAGTCAACTAATTAGTTAGTAAATTATTTAAATTGTTATGTCGGCTTGTAAATTTTGAATTAGTAGTAGGTTATACCAAGTCATTCTCTTCTGATACTATACAAAAATGTAAAAAACAATTCAACACAACTTCTTTATGTATGCACCAATAACACTAAAACCAATTATAATAAACATGAAAAAGAACAATCGGATTACATAATAAACGCGTATTGAAATCTTTGAATTAGTAGTGCCTACCAAGTCTCATTGCATAGCTTATTTTCCAATTTCTTCCATATAATATTTAACAGAAATATACACGAATATTTTATCAGTAATGTTTTAAGTAAACAAAATGCTTCTCCAATTGATAATGAAGAAAACATAAAAAACTAAACTTTTAGTAATATTTATATATGTATGTATTTATTTATTATTCATGTATCTACGAAAACGCTGAGAGAGTTCCATATGGATTTCTTGAGACGTTTTAATGTCAAACAAAATGTCCCCTTCAAAGTTTCTTGAGGACTATTTCCAGTTTTCCAGTTGGCAAAGATAAAATTTTTCTATAGCCATCGACACTTAACAAACATAATGTAATTCGAACTATGCATCTTCCATAGTTAAGGGTTACTTTTTCTTGAAGCTATCAAGTTTGAAAAAAGACAATGCCACCAACTAATCACACCCTCGGTGTTTTTTTCAAGGAAATACTTATATTGGTGCTCAATATTTCATCAAAATAAGCAATTTAACCTTCACAGTTACAACAACAATAACAACCCAGTATAATCCCAATAGTGGGGTCTGGGGAGGGTAATGTGTACGCAGACCTTACCTCTACCCTGGGGTAGAGAGGCTATTTCCAAATGACCCCCGGCATCCTTCCCTCTAAGAACTCCCCACCTTACTCTTGGGGTGACTCGAACTCACAACCTCTTGGTTGGAAGTGGAGGGTGCTTACCATTAGAGTAACCTTCACAGTTACAAGTTAATAATATAAAATATGTATCTGTTAACTTTGATTAAGTAATAAATATTTATGTGAAAGACACTTGTATTTAATGGTTTAATGTAAATATCACGTAAGAGTAAGTTATTCCTCTTCCATAGGGAAGTGCGATAATGAAGACCCTCAGCTTCAATGTTTAATTTGTTTAATATTTACCATAAGCTAAGATTAAATAAAAGTTAATTAAAGTGGTGTTTAACTTTACTTTTGTAACTATTTGTGGTCGCACGTGCATATATAGAAGGAGAAGATAAGATTCTTGTGCATTGGATTATTGATGAGAGAATTTAACTTGCTCGTGAAGTATCTGGTGGATAAAATGCTCACATGAATCAGTAAGAAAACATAAATCAACAATAATACATACTCCATATAAATAGTTTTCCTCAAATTGTGAAGCTTACACATCTATTGGCTTTGATTAATTTGGTTAGTGGTAAAACAGGGGCACCTCAAATTAAAGGCAACTCCACCTACCCTAATTTCCTAGGACCCCACACCCCCACCCCATCCCCACCCCGGCGGCTAGGAAAACAGAACCATGGAAGACAACAATAAAAGACCAAATTCTATGATCCCACTTTTCATTAAGGTTCAGAGGCAACAAAAATATTGAAAACGAAACGAAGAGTGAAAATGTAAAAAATTAAAAACACTCCTTATTTCCCTTACACAATTATAGCATGCGTCTCTGCATAATGTTATGTTCTTCTTGTAAATCTATGTAGCAGGTAACCACTTGTTAGAGAAAAAAAAAACAATGGAAAATGCAGAGTGATGAAGTAATGGAACTTAATTTTTTTTTGAGAAGTCCAGCTGTATAGAGTTCATAATTTGAAAAGTCTTGATTCTCAATCGGACAAACTAAATTGGTGCCAATTGACAGCTCCATACCAACGACTGCCTCTCACAGTCTCACTAAGTGTTACTATAAATACTTAGGCCATTGCTTCCTCTTAAGTCATTACCTCTCAACTAAAGCTTCCTCTCTCTCTTTTCTCACACTTCCGACAGTGTGCAGATTTGCATTGCCACATTAGAGGAGTTGGTGTCGCAATTTTCCGACTAGCAATGAGGCTTAACGGTGGCGACCCCCGCCGGGGTCGTCATGTGCCACAAATCTTAGTGGCATTGGCCATTTTGGCTGTTGCTAATATTGTTTCTGCTGACCCTTATGTATATGCTTCTCCCCCACCACCAACTTACGAATACAAGTCACCACCCCCTCCTTCTCCTTCTCCGCCACCGCCTTATGAGTACAAGTCTCCACCACCACCGTCACCATCTCCACCACCACCCTATGTGTATAAATCACCGCCACCTCCTTCACCATCTCCACCACCTCCATACGTATACAAGTCGCCACCTCCTCCTTCACCATCTCCTCCACCGCCGTATGTGTACAAGTCGCCACCACCTCCATCACCATCTCCACCACCACCATATGTGTATAAATCACCACCACCTCCTTCACCATCACCTCCACCACCATATTACTACAAATCCCCGCCACCACCTTCACCTTCACCACCTCCACCATATTATTACAAGTCTCCCCCACCACCTTCTCCATCACCACCTCCACCATACTACTATAAATCA